>VYXH01011407.1:194267-209305 GCA_013397275.1 Burhinus bistriatus | reverse complement strand
AAAGACCCCCCCCCACCCCCCCCCACCCCCAAAAAAAAAAAAAAAAAAAAAAAAAGAAACAACTGAGCCACCGTTGTGCTTCAAATTGCAAAGCTGCAAGTGAACTCCAGGTTGGAATACACTTGTATTAGTACATTACAATGTAGGGGGCAGATCTGCTACAGGAAACCAGTAGAAGAAATACCTTCAATAAAGATGAAAGGAAACTGAGAATGTAGTAACATAATTATAAAGGCTAACTGTCTGCCACCCTGTACATACTGTCCAAGGATTGAGGGTGGATCACAGCAAGGCTGAACGTAAACCCTGCAACCAGGCTTGGAGCACTGGAGAGACAGAGACAGTTTGAGAGAACTACTAAAATTCATCGAATACTTCCCCCTGTGTATCCTTTCCCCTTACACTATGAATTTAAGCTACAGCGCAAAAATTATTGGCCATTTCTAAACTTGGTATCCCTAACTCTATGGAAGAACAGATAAGATTCTAATTATTATTTTATTTCTCAAACTTAAAGGACTCCAAAAACTCTATTATGAAACTTAATTGCAAAGACTTCTAACCACTTACTATGTTCGCTTTTCCTCTCCTGTTTATTTCAACTGCTAGATGCATTCTTGGACCTTGTCTGTAACTAAATGTTAAGCTTTTTGATAAGGAAACTTTTTTGCTATGTTGAAGGCCTCTGGGTGTTGTTATAAAATAAGTTATAAAGACGTCAAGTTTGAAACCATGCTATGGCACCGGTTCTGTGCATGAACAGAACTGTGGTAAAATATGAGTCTTGAGGTAAATGAAAGTCTCACTAGATGACTCAGGAAAAAACTAGGAGGCATTTTGATTCATCTCTGGAAACAGGATGTGGTAATAATTTTATTTTTCTTTTAATAGTAAACAATGCTGTTTCAATGCCAGCCTCCACAATGGCTTTAAAAAATAAATAATAGCTTTTCTTGCAACTTCAGCCCAGTGGTTTCCATTTAATAGCTAAAAGAAGAGATACTTTAAATCTCATGTAACATGAAAACTCCTCATAACTAAACCATGAATGTTCAGACAAACTTCCGTAACACAAATGCAGACTGTACTTGCTCTATAACTTCATCTACCACCATCAATATACTGCCAAAACATACATATCCAAGCAACCGTGTTTCACCAGTATTTTTGTCAAAACGTTTAGTATTTAAAATAAAAGCCCAATGAAAGAATGCCACAGCCCTAGTCACCACTATTATTCTGGCAAAAACATCTCTACACTAAATAGAAGAGCTTTCTACAGAAAGGCATGAGCTACCTCAAAAAAAAAAAAGTGAAAGAGTAGTTATTTACAAGCTAGTCACTATAATCTGAAGTGAAGAATCATCCAGATTAGAAGGTTATGTATCAATAGAAAAATATTTAAATGTAAATAAGAAATGGCAGGTACATGGCCTTTCTCCCAAGCAGACTGCTCCACAAGTTCACAGGAGCTTCTCTCTGGTATGCCGACAGCTTCTTGCATGGGAGATTCCCATGGCAATAAAAGCATGTCTGGATATGTAAGTGACCCAAAAGAGGACCTGAAAAACAGGTCTTCAGAAAAGGGAGATGCATCTAAACAGTAAACAATGTTGGCAGGTCTACCAAAGGAAAGGTAATAAAAAAGCTTATAATCCTGGGTTTCATCCTTCATGCATTTCTCTAGCCTTTGAGCCTTCTGAGTTTAATTATAGAGTGAAGAGGGTGGGGGGAGAAGGGGAGAAAAAGACGGAAGGCAATGCCCCTGGCAAAGGGCATGAAGGGTGAGTGAGGCAGGGAGGGAAGAGAAGCTGCTCCAGGGAGTCACAGAAGAAGACAGTGAAAGGCTGGCATGTGGGGAAGCTCTGGAATGAAAGAAAAGAGGAAAACAAAAATCTGAGAAGATGCTTCAGGCATGAGCAATGCATTCATCATGCGACTTCAGATTTATATTAGCTTACAAAAAAATTACAGACTTAGAGAACCCAAAAGTCAATATTTGCATAGCTGACTTCCCTGTTTCTAATGTATCTAGTTACTTCTTGTACAGTTAGCCTTGTAACATTAAGGGAAACAGAAGTAATTTGGGAGATCTGAACACAAAAGTCTACTCCCAGCAAATCATTATTATTTATTTCCTGTAAAAGGAAAGTGAAAAAAACTAAGAAAATAAGGGCTGGCAACAGTACAGGGCATACCACGTCTCAGAGGATTAAAAAGAACTTCCCAAAGTTCAGTTACACCTAGTGACAGAGGCTGCTAGGGAGCTTCCGAGGTGAAAGACTCAAATCAAAAAGATGAAACAGCTGACTCTTGTTTGCAGTAAGCAAGTTGTACAAAACCATATACATATAATGACACGCCTAAATATTGGTCATCAAGAAACTAGAACTGAATAGGCGCATATTGAGACATTTCATCATCCACCACAGGCAGTAATCACAAAGCAACAGCACAATGACCCTGTGCGTAACCCAGCACACGCAACGGAAGAAGCCACTGCCCAACAGGTAGGGAGACAACACGTAAGATGACAGTTAACTGCACTGTATTACTTCTTTTCACTGTCCTTCTCTTCGTATCTTTCTAACAATGGAAGAGTAATTGCCACTTTTCTTTGTAACCCAGGTAGAATGGGGGATACACTATTTACTCAGACAAAAATTCAGAAGTAATTCTTGTAATCTTCTTTGGATTATATCACTTTTTTGCTGCTGAGGCTGCATACTAAACCAATTTAAATCCAAGTTTAACACTTAACATCTCTTGTGGTGCTAGCTATGCATTTCCTATTCCTATCTACTCATATCTCAAAAAACTCAAACCAAACCAAACCCACAAAAACAATTTACAGAGCTAAATACCTACTGCTAGAGAGAGATTTTTGTAATGCATAGGAGACATCCCTCCCAGCCCCAATGAACAGAACTAAAAGACAATCAAGTAATCTAAGAGTCTCCATCCTGAGCTGGAATTTCAAATATGGATGTTAAATACATTTCGTAGTTTATTTGCAACTATTTTTCAACCGATCAGAATACTTAGTAGTTTAGACTAAGTCCATTTCTCTGCTTGCATGCTCAGATTTTTTTTAAAAAGCAAAATACTTTTAAGGCAATTTGCACAACAGCATTTTGCAACAAATCACAGCTAAACTGTTTTTTCCCCACTGCAAGGTATTTACTAGACTGCAGCAATTCTCTGAGCACTTTTAAAGCTTGTAACACACCTTCTCTTGAATGCTATGAGTCAGTTTTAATGACAGTGTTATGTTCTATTGCTCTGTAGCTTATGCAAGAGAATGAATTTGCATTAAGTACCCAACTTTAGAAGCCACCTTCTCTTCTCCATTGTTAATACTGAATAATGGTAAAAAATAGGCTATACTGCCTGCATGCTTTCTTATTGTTTTAAAAGAATAAATCTAATTAGCTGCCTGTAACACCAAATGGACATAAAATTTATTATTGCCACTTTATGGATATGTACTTTTTTTTGCAGAAAGCCAGTATACAGAAAAAAAAAAATATAAAGAGTAACGACAGTTTAGTAAAATTTCAAAATTTTAGTGAGGTGTTACCTGATTAGTGTTATTCTTCTCCATTACCCTGCTTGCAGGACAATTTACAACAATACCTTCATCTGGAAGAAAACTAATAGTTAACTTCACAAGGAAGAGGATAAAACAGCCCAACATGCTAATTCAAGGGAGAAAAAAAAAAAAAGAGGGAGTAAAAATTATCAACTGGTTTATAGATTAACTTTTGAAGACTGTCACTGCTGTCATTGGGGGGAAGTATGCAATAGCTTTGCCTTTTTCAAGAAATTCAACAAGAAAAACTTATAGCTTGACATCTCTCGCCGTCATGGGTCTTTTAGTCCAAACAATGGTCCAATCTAAATATGCTTTTCTTTCATTTGTTTTGTCCCCTTGTCTAAAATCCCCCAACCCCCCCACCTTCCAAGAACAGTACATTACACTTATGTTGGGGTATTTTTTTTATTTTTTTTTTTTTTTTGATTGAAAACATGATTCCACTTCACTCAGCCTGACAAAATGTTCCTAGAAATATGACTGGCAAGTTTTGTAACTGGTTCTCATGCAAACCAATGGCCAAAACCCCTCAAAGACACCCACAAGTAGCTATAAAGACATACAAAGTTAATGGGTTTTATCTCTACATATATATATACACACACAGAAAAAACGTACATGCACCTACTTCTAATGACAGGGAACAAATTCCTCCTTCCACTGAATTTATTTTCTTAGAACTTCAGCTAAATGATCACCTTTCTTTTCTTTATTGAAAATGAATATGAATAAAATGGGATCACCTCTTCTACTCTCCCTACCTTCTAGAAATGAATCATACAAAAGCCAAAAGCTTCCTCCAAATCAAAGCTTACTCTTTTTAGCACTTTTAAACAGATCCCAAGTTGCCCAAGCAAGAAAGAGATCATTTATTTCATATTTTTAGTGTAAGTTCACAAGTTGAACTCTACAAAAATGAAGAAAGGATCTGATGGATATATTCCTTCATGGTTGGAAGATCTGCTATAAAAGGCTAAGCCATTACAGTAGTAAATGACAGTTTTTCAGCACACAAAAAACATCAAGAGAAAACCAGATCCCACACACACCTGTGGACTGGAAGACTGATACAAACAACTGCTTTCTAAAAACTGTACATAAAAACCACCTGTAAAGTAAAGCAACACTTCAGACTGAAGAAGCAATACACTTACAAACCTGTAAAGATAGCATCTTATGAATTAATAAAGGAACTGAACCTGCATGAGGGTATAATGGATATGCAGATCACACCACGATCTGCTAAAATCTGAGTAGTAGGTAAGAGATTTGTCCAGTGTACTGGAGAACAATATTCACTTTAATGAAGACAACTGTAAGAAAAACGTTAACTGTCTCCACCACTAAAAGAGGCAATTTCTCAAAATATGAAGTCTGTCATTACTGCCCTGAGATGTGAAAGCAGATTATACTGCCATTTTTATTAATTTGCAATTAAAAACAGAGATGCAAAATCTAATACCATTTTCATCTTGTTTGGGGGTGTGAGGAGGAGGTATCAGCCTTCTTTTACTTATGTAAAAGCAAGCCTTCTCCTGTTTTTTCTTCCCTTAGAAGAACTTCTCCTTATAGTACTTGAATCTGCTCCAATAATAAGCTCTCAATTCACTTCAGAAATATATTCTGGCTCTTGGAGTTCAATTAATTGGGGGTGGGGGGAAGGAATCCATCAGTACATTTTCCAACTATTAGAGACTTGTTTCTCGGCAAGCTGAGAACTTGGCCAACTGAGAACTTAAATAATTTTGTACCCTTAGCTCCAGTGGTAGTGAAATGCAATGATCTTGCTTCTAATTAATCTTGCAAGCAGCAGTTGCAGTTAAGTAACACTAGAAATAGAAGAATGTTATGTGGTTAACTTTGGGCATTCTGAAGCACACACTAACGTATACACCCATCACACAAGAAAAAGGTTAGCAAAATATTTAATCCAAGATTCACAGACATTCATACTGCAAACAAAAGCAACTATTTTAAGTCTGCTGAAAGAAGTGCTGATGGTACTTTTTCTAAGTAAGGTTAATTTGTGTTCAGTATATAGTTTTATTAATAATTAAAAAAGGGAATGTCAAATATCATTATTAGGAGA
Source organism: Burhinus bistriatus (assembly GCA_013397275.1). Classification (NCBI taxonomy): domain Eukaryota; kingdom Metazoa; phylum Chordata; class Aves; order Charadriiformes; family Burhinidae; genus Burhinus; species Burhinus bistriatus. Next base: position 203,621 of record VYXH01011407.1, on the reverse strand, counting down.
CACATGTATTTGCACCCAAAAACCTGAAGCAATGAGATTTTGCAATACTTGATTCCAAAAGTAGAAGTAAAAGATTTCTCATCTTCACGCACTTTTTAAATGCACTGTGTCATCAAAAATAGTTCATATCCTCTTATTTTGTAGGAGAAAAGGGAAATCCCCTCCCCAGACATACTCTACACAAGCAAGCTCTCCTCCAAGCTGTTTGTAAACTTGTGTCTACTGCCTCAGCAAACATGCCTAAATGAATGTTTAGTAAAAATAAAAAGGAGAAACAGTATTTAACCCTCTTTCAAGCATCCAATTAAAGTGGCAAAGCATTAAACTTTCAAAGTTCAACAATTTAAGAAACTATAAGTTTAGGTATAATACAACACTTATTTTAGTTGTAACAGAGGTACTCGCAAGTCCCCATTAGGCAAACCTAATTCATACAAAACATAAGTTAATTGATGTCCTTTTAGCAGTTCTTTGCCCAATTTATATTTATCCAGTTTAGTTTATGTAAACTGTTTGGACACAGAATGTGTCAGCTTGACTTTGGCAAGGAAAACATGCTTTTAATACGTAAAGCCTTATTTATTATAATTTCTAACTTAATTAGTTAAAAATAAGTTTTGTGATGGTAGATTTACACTAAAGTAAAAGTCAAGATTTTCCCCAATAACATTTATACAATATTTAAAGGTATCAAGAATATTTTACAGAAAATCTACTGCTATCAGAAGTCAAACCTGTCCAGTATTGAAAATACTCTTTAGAGTAAGATAATGTAGGCTTCTTGGGAAAAGCCTACAAACCAAAGCCACTACAATACAAAGCATCAGCCACTGGTGTTGTGTTGCAGTTCATTCACAGGCATGGAGCCACAGCATTCACTATCCTCACTAGCAAGCTACCTACTGACAAGAGTAAGGACCCCAGCACCCACTCGCCCCAAAGTATATGACCATATTGATCTCAAAACACCATTTCTCCTCACTCACAGAGCTTCAAGTACAAATAAAATAAAAAACCCCAATATTGCCTCAGTTTTTCTTGTAGATATAATCCAAGTCAGTTTTTGAGGCGATAACTATTTTTCATCCTCAAAAAAAAATCTTCTCATAAAGAATGTTACACCAATTCTGCACATAACTCGGCAAGAGACCACTGAGAACTGAAGAGCAAAGCACAGTTGTGTCACTAGAGGCTCTAATGTCTATTAAATTCCACACAGAAATGAAGCTGAAACATTGACAAGCCTTCAGTTCACACCTACCAATTAACTTTGACATAGCAACTCGAGACAACAGGAAATAAGAGCACAAGACTCCTGTCCTCTCCATTGTCTTCTTCACTAGACACCCAGGGTCTCAGTCCCAACATCCTACCAGGGCTCTAACCTCCTTATCAAAAAGATTTGCTGCAGTAAGGAAAAGCAACTTCAGAGGAGCCATACATTCTTAATATTCCCCCAAGTTAGTTACTTTAAAAGCAAAATATAAACAGAGGTTTTGGGTGGTGGGAGTACAACAGTAGTAGAGTCTTACAGCACCTTTAGAGATACTGTCCAATCTAACCTCATGTCATTATGGCATAACAGATAACAATCCATCATTTCAGTAAGATAGCCACACACATTTTCCCCCACAGCAAACCAGGAAATTCTTTCTAGTTCTGTGCACATGTAGATACAAGAAGAGGAAAAACAACAGTGACACCACACCAGAGAAATGTCAATCTGCCAAGGACATCTTCATTAGGAGTAAAACAAGCATCTGTGCTCGCACTTGTAACCACAATACTGAGCTTCAACAGCTTGCCTGATCTGAAAAGAGTAGAAAACTCAGATAAGAGTTTTTACAGCTGGAAGGAAGGAATCAACATTTGCTAAAGGCTTGGCTTCCAGAAGAGCTACACCTACACTAAGCTCCTCTTTCAACAAGTAACTTAGATCGACACTCATAAGTCATTTGGCATGAGTGTGTAAACCAGCTACAGTCAAACATACTACCTTAATTAAAAATGCTCACCCTTGTAACATGTAATTTAATTCACTGGAAAGCACTCACTAATTTACTAACCAGCTTTTAAACACCCATAATTGAAGCTGCAAGTATCAGCTTTCATATAATAAACTCTTGACACCACATAACTTGTCAGACAGTAGAAGCAAAGATGCAAGAAGCTCTAGATACATCAACCAAGTGTTAGCAGCCAGAAACGCACCACTTGTCATATATATACACAGTATATATTTTTATATACACACACATATTTATAAAAATATATACATACTATATAGTATACACAGTTATAATGAAAAATAATACGAGAGAAAATGTGAAGCAGCATTTGCCTCTGAGAACATCTGGATGGTACACCAATAACCACACTCAAGGGGGGAGGGGGAGGGGAAAAAAAAAAAGTTTCCAGAAGTGAGCAGCAGAGCTATGAAGGAGGTGCACCAGATTGGAATCCCAGAATAATTCTGGCTGGAAGGGACCAGAGGAGGTGCCTGGGCTGCTCTTGCTCAAAGCAGGACAAAGGCATTCCATCCGGTTGCTCAGGACTTAGTCTATAATCCTTACTAGGATTGCAGAGCATTTCTAACAAGACAAGCTAGAACAGTATGATGACAGAAGTGCTTTGACTGTAGTACCTGAAACAAACAAATAAAAAAATCTCATACCACAATTACAGCCAAATCAGTAACAACAAGAAAACAACCCACGCAAGGCCCAAACCAAATCAACAAATTTAAGAGCAGGAGGATGAACAGGTAATGATTCAACAGTCTCAAGGGAGCTTCTGTACTCAACATTCTTGCATTCACAAGTTTACATTTAACAAAAAGCTCATTCAACTGCCCAAAGTCTGTTGGGTTTTTGTTGCTTGCTGGTTTTTAATTGTTGACACTATCTCCCAATATCACACCAACCTATTACAATATACCTATGCTAAGAAAACTGAAGTCTGCGAAAGTACTTTCAAGTTTCATTCCATCTCCTCCTCTTAAAAGGTTCTCTAATGGCATCCAATTAGTCTTGAAAAATCTCTAAAGGAAAATCAAGTTTTTCTTCTCTGCAGCGACCTGAAATGGAATCTCATCTATTTTCTTCAGTGTCATTCTGGCCAATTACTTTCTATTTTGCACTCAGGTAAGACCTCAGTAGTCATCTGAGAACCCTCCCGAAGCCTGCAAATCAAGATGCAGAAAGGAAAGGTGCTTGTCAATCCCCGAAATTACCATTCTGAAAAGCCCTGTGCTTACTTGCTTTTTCCTGTATAAACGAGTTCAGTACACAACAAACATGTTCCAGAAGGAGACACTAGGGGCCAGATGAGCTGAATAATCAAACAAGATCACCTGAGATTGTGGGGTGCTTTCTCAGGTGTTCCCCACTGCTAGCAAGTTTTCCACAAACTTCCAGCTCAATCCATCTGAATAAACCACAACAGAAATGGATGACCGGAAATTCCACATGCAAGGTTTTATAAAGCCTGTACTTTCTCCAGGCCCAAGAAAAATAATCTGCCTTTAGTATTTTCATGTTGTTTGATCCAAAAAAAGTAACATTTTTTAAGGTAATTATTTTTGTCTACTTAAAAGAACTTTTAAGAATTGTGTTCTAAAATAATTTCAGCAGCAGCAGAACAATGACTGTAATAAGGTACTACAGTCAACTAAATTAAATAGGTACAGTAAGCAAGAGGCATTGACAAAGTTTGTTTTCAAGCCAACAGATGATATTTTGCAAGACACATGGTATTTATTTTTAGACATTAGTCATACAATAATACTACAGATTTTATTTTTCTTGAAAATAGCCCAGTATTTTATGTTGAGGTGTTTTGCTGATACTGATTTTGCACAGCTTAACATTTATTTTTGCTGTTACAAAAGGTCTGACTGTATTTTTCAAACCATTAACATACTGTACATGGAAAGAAGTATTCAGTACACATACAGGTATGCAATGCACCTTTTAAAAAAGAAAAAGTCTTCACAAAGCAATACTGAATTCAAACACAGAAGGGAAAAAAACACCATGTGCAAACACATGCCATTTTTTGAGTATTTATTATCTTTTTAATCAAATATCCCCAAAATCTCATTATACATGAAATGGATAACCAGCTTTGGATTGCTGTAATGACTATCAGGCCAGTACAGTGCAGGCAAAAAGGTGTTAAATAATATCAGCAACAGATTCTATCTGGACCTTAATATATTCTTGTTGACTTCATCTAAGCAAAAAGTGTTCCAAGACCTTTTAATATTCCAACTTTTTATATGAGAAAACATATGAAGGAATATATCCTCTACTGATTACTCCACTCAGATTTCAGTTTATGTGGATTTTGATTCAAATCGACACATTTCCAGTCATTTCAAGGCTATTTCAAAGTTAATTTATTAGACCTAATTAGTATTAACTCTCAGTTAATGTAACAGATTCTTCAGGTGAGGTTGTTTAAGTATTGTCTATGTAAATCTGGGATAATTTATTTTCAAATCTTTACCTCTGTTATTTCTCCTCACCTTTCCCTAATGTATCTCCAATTAAAGCACTTCACGGCTCTACCAGATTAAAACTTCCATGTAGCATGAAAAATAACCCATAGGACTACATTATCTATTCCTTAATGGAAAAAAAAAGTCCTCACTTAAAAAGCCCTCATTCTGATCCAAAGAAGAAAATCTAACAGAAATTTATGAACTTTGCAGACATAGAAAACTGAGTTTGTTGGTTTGTAAAAGCAGTACATGTAGGGGTCAGCCTGCTCAGAGAGAAGATAACAGGACTTGGCCAAGGCGTCATCATTAAAACAGTCTCTACCATGGTAAGCCCAGCATGTATTTGAAAGAGTAAAACACCATAATATTATTTTATGGTGTTTGAGCAGGGATTTGTTTTTCTTTAGGTAAGTGTTAGAGAGGCCTGTACAGTACACTAGGCTTTTTTGTTTGAGTTCATAGAAGGTCATAGAATTGAAAAACAAAACTAATAAAAATTAAAGTGTCTACAAATATTTCCGAGACAATAGTAAAATGTTCTAGGATACAATCAGATACTCAACTCTATTTGCTACTGATCCATATAAAATTGTCAGCAAATCCAAGCATCCAGTTGATTGCAAATCTTTATTTCTACCACCTCTACCACTCCAGGCTCAAAGTGCAGTTGTTCTACTATAGGTTTTTCATACTAATTTACTTTATTTGGTTTAAAATACATATATAATTATTTAAAAGAAAAAAAAATTAGGAAATCCCCACACACTTGTTAGGCTTTCTTCTTTGAAATTAGAAACTATTTCCAAAAACCTTTGCAATAAATCTACATATTTTTTTTTCCTAGTCCAGAGGCTTTTACACAATGAAGACAGAGAGCAGATTCTGCCCCCCCCCCCAAAAAAAAAAAAAGTTTTTCTCTCCTTTTAGGCCACTATCACAGCAGGCTCAAGGGGACACTCGGGAATAGCTTTGCCATCTGGATCCGATGTTGTCAGACTAATAATGCTCTTTCATACAATGACTCCAAGCAAAGAGACCAAAGGTTTTACAGAATCCTACCACTGTTTTCTCTTGCTAGATGACAATCCCAGCCTCACGTCACCAAAGACAATCCACAGATCAAGCTACCTAGAATACATGGATTCACACACACTTCCTCTTAACCCAGCCTAGGTTACATTTAATATTTCAACACTACAAATTCGTTCAAGATTGTCTTCCAACTCCGTATCTAACAGAAGTGACTAAGTCTCCACTGTAGTATTAACAAACTAGTAGCATGAAATTTTTTTTTAGTAGCATGACAATTGCAATGGTAAAAATCATACCTGTTGTTTAAAAAAAAATTGAACGTTCGTATTCCAATGCAACACTGATTAGCTTGAACAAAGATTGAGAAAGACAGAAGTACTTTTAAAAAAAGGAGTAAATGCACTTAGTTTTAACAACTACAAATGTGTTGGTCACGTCTCATACTTAAACCCGGGTATATCATTACCCCATACTGTTTAATTCAATGCCTACAGATACTCAACATAGATCATTAAGGTACAGTCAGTGATAAGTGAACTGGAGCAAGCAAAAAAAAAAAAGGCATAACAATTGATCAGCATGACCATAAATCTATACAAGAATACATGTCTACAAGGTATCTATCATGAAGATGCAGTACCCATCCCACCCTTCCTAATGTAAGGGATAACAGTATTCTAGTACTTGAGGTAGAATATTCTTATGTTAAGTTCAATATTTAAGACCCGTAGGAGGATATAAATACACTGAAGCATTATGAATTATCCTGAGAAAACATATATTTTGTTTTCTTAAAAACACTACCACATTCAAAAAAAGTAGTTTATCTTTCCTTCTTTTATGGTGAGTTATTTAAACATTTGGAAAACCTGTACTGGGACCCCCATCCATTCAGTTAAAAAAAACAAAAATTACCCTAATACAGGCAAACTATTATGGAAAAGCAAAATTTCCTGAAAATCATCTAAGAAACGTCCTATACACAACAGTTAACCTATACTTTAAGCCCTGTCTCCATATCTAGTTAGATCAATTGCCTACTTTACTTTTCATCTTTGGATCCAGGTAACTGCTAAAATCCAAGCAGCAATAAGCACATTCAAACAGGATTTTTTATATATATATAAAGAAGGCGGTTTTTTTATATGTATGTTTGTATATATATATATTTGTCTTTTTTTTTTTTTTTGTTAAGTGTATGAAACCTAGTCAGGATCTTACCATTATTTGTGGAAACTTGACCCAATGCATAACCATGAAAAGGTGATCCTTCCATTCCTTATTAAATATTTTAACAGTACTGAAGGTGTTCAAAAGAAACCCTTTAATTTTTTTCTTCTGAAGTAGCTTCTTTCTCAACAATAAACTGTTTTGGCTCGAATTAAATAAAAGAGTCAGAACCAAACCACATGCAAATCCATAAAATAATCAGGCTGAGGCAGACATCCAGTATAGGGAGGGTGGAGAGAAGTAAAAAAAAAATAAAAGTCAGCCCAGACACATCTGGCAAACCTTTTAAGCAATTTAAAAACTGGGTCTTAAAGGGGAAGCTTTGGTAACCTTAATTACAGATAATAGTTCCAGACCTATCTACTAAAAAAACAACCCCCCAAAAACCTAGTAAGACTACATGTTTCAATTTCATCTTTTTGTGCATTTGGTAAAGAAACATCATTTTTTTTTTTTAATAAGCTTAGAAACTCCCATATAAATCAGCATCTATGCTAAACTAATATATCTCACATTTTATCTCAAAATCTGTATATATCACAGGATACAAGTACTGTTACAGTAGCCAATTATGTAAATTTACAAATATCAGGTTGACAACCACGATATTGATGAAGACTTTGCTCCATTTAGAGCAAAGATCTGAGACAAAGAGAAAGGGATGGATTCAGTAAGCTGTAGCTAGTGCGGAACTGGTGGTTCCCTTACTCTTAGTGACAAATAAAACTGACACTGCAAGATAAACAAAATACCACTTTAAATGCACATGCTTTGATCTTTAAAATAAAAAAAAGTTCTTAAAATGAGCCTAAGGATTGCAAATCATAAACAGAGCAGCCAGTGGTCTCAAAAAAACTAAGAACTAAAAAACTCCACACCGTTGCACAAACACTGAACCAGGATCCAGGTTTTTTGTTTGTGTTTTTGTTGGGTTGGGTTTTTTGTGTTTTGTTTTGTTTTTGTTTGGTTTTTTGTTTGTTTGTTTGTTTTGTTTTTTTAATTCCTTAAACTGTCTTCTGTTCTGCCCTAAGTTTAAGAACATATCGAGAAGCCCGTATCAGTTATTCAAGCATTTTTCCTGCATAATACTGCGTCTTCAAAAGCTTCAGTTAGTGAAATGAAACAAATCAGGGGTTAAATCAAAAGAGTAGCTCATGCAAAATCATGGATACACTAGACTACTGCTATATCTAATAAAGGGGAGACCTGCAATCAAGAACAGATGAGTTGCTGCTGGTGAAAACGGAAAGGCTGAAATGAACAAGAACTGTAACAAAACAAAAACTCAACACAACAGAAAAAAAAAAGAAAGATAATGGGCTACAAAATGAAAGGCAATTACCCAAGGAAAGCGTGTCAAATCATACATATGGGGTGTAGGAACCACTCCCTTCTGAAGTACTGCAATTCATTCGGTATTGCATGTGTATAATTTCTTTACCACAAAACTTAGATCAGCAAACTGATACAGACTTAAAACAGATGTGAATGTAATTTAAGTTGAAGACTGCCAGTTACTTACTCAGTAGGACATTTTCAGGACTACCCGAAGGGAGCAGAAGTTTCATTAGTAAAACTAGTATTTTCTAGAATGGTAACTGAAATAAAACCCCTCAAACCCCAGCCTTTTATATCCATTTTTATCACAGCTTCTTATTACCTGGGCTTTCTGAAACGTTTTACATGAATGGTTTTTTTTCTGTCACAACAAGAAAAATAAAACTCTGTAGCTTGAGAAGAAATATATTAAGTGTTTAATATTGTTTTCTATTACGTAGAGACTCAGCATACTCTCATCAGAGCATTCAGAACTGATTTCTGGGTGATGCTATGTTGTCATTTCACTACCATGAAAAGCATTAACAAATTCTGCTTCCTGGATTAACACTGCAGATTAAGATTGATAATTGGATTTATATATCTGCCAAGAAAATGTGATTCAATGTTCATTCACAGTATTTATTTCTCTTAAGGCCTAGCATCACTCACTGTATCCACATGGTCAGTAGGGACCACATAAGAGTATCACTACAGTAAATTAACAAGTTACAAAGAAATGCTCAATTGTGACAACATGTTTTCCTAATAAAATTTAGAACTTCTACTTGTAATTGTAAAACTTAAAGTTATGAGATTCAGTTTTGGAACTACCTTTGTTTTCCTGTGAAGAGGGAAATGTTACGCAACCAATTAAAGATTGGCATTTGGGACCAGTGTCCTCAGCAGTTAAATATTGTTTAAATATAGATCACGAAACCTGTTTTGCAGCTTAGTTAAACTGCAACTAGAAGTGGAAGCCTTGAAGAAAAGCAAAAGATATTTGATCACATACATCACTTAATTACTGGCAATACCGTTTTCCACAAATTTGGCAAAATCCTGAGTTTCATTTGTATCTCAAACTGTACTGCAGTGGTATCTCTCTTAGTCCCTATTTCCTTGGGCTACTACTATTTGGTAGGCAAATCAGTTTGCATCAGAGCACACAAGGAGAAGGGCACCAAGCCCGCATTCCATCCAGTTATTAGTTTTTACAGAAGATCCTTCAGCATTCATGTTTTTCTCTAGACTGCTTTACCCGGGGGGGG
>VYXH01011407.1:169822-194192 GCA_013397275.1 Burhinus bistriatus | reverse complement strand
TACCTTATTCAAAATAACTACAAATTGTTCTGCTCTGGCATGATGTTCACCTTTAAAACTCAGTGTATATGAATAGTCAACCACCTCATTGATTTCACAGTACTGTGCATACTCATTTTACAGGACAAACTATAAACTTCTGAGAGAAGACACTAAGATCTTATTAACTTGGATATCCTCCATTATAACAAACCAAACCACTGTTAAAAGGCTTCTATCTCTAGCACAGGTGCTGAGCTTGTCTATACAGAGCAATAACAATGGACTTTATTATAAGATTATTCCCCGCAGCAATTCTAGCACAGCCTCACTTAAGTCTAATTCATCGCTTCTATATATATAAAGCACTTTTGCTGTATTAAATCCCCTTCCATATGATCCAGTTCCATTCATCTTTAACCCCTGCTTTGGGGATTACACAGTAGAACATTGCAAGAATAAACAGACATCTAAACAGATTCATAATGCAACATTGCAATCAGAGTACTAGGAATTACTTCTTTCTGCACCAACAGCAACAACCAACAAACGGAGTATTGGTTTAATCTGTACTATCCCACAATACCACTGACCATTGCAAATACATTGTGGTTTACAGAGACAAACATAATGTCTTGCACGTCAGCCTCAGTAATAACAAATTGCAGTAACAGCATAAAAGTTCTTGGACCAACTACTGTAGCAACAGTAGGAGATAAGTAAGAAATGTTCAACTGAGTATGAAGAATTTTTCTTATGCTACATTCATGCCACTTGGTCTGCGTGCATTTAGGAGGTACAGTAGAAATAGCTCAGAAGGTCAACTGGTAAAAAAAAAAAAAAAAAAAAAACCAAAACCAAACAAACCTGACTTAGAAACCTCACAATTCCAGCAATGGCGGGAAAGTCCTGTGATAAAAGGCAAGGCACTTGCAGAAGGCTACTGAGGTTACCTACTTACTCAGACATGCACCAGCAGCACCTGCAAACTAAGGATACTCCCCATAAGCTCAAATGCTAGCAAGCATTAGTTAGCCAATTTCACACTCCCAGAGTAACACTAGGGCTATTGTGCTCTGCCCCTTGCAGTTTTAACAACAGTAGAATAGTACTGGCAAGACATGAAAAATCCTGACAGCTTCAGATTAATGGAGGTTCCCAAATTCCCCCTTTCTCTTAAGCTCATAAATTGAGAAAAGATATTTCTTCACTGTGCTCCACAACCTACCTGATCACCATGGCAATCTCACCAAAAATAACATTGCTTGTTCATGACCAGAATCTGTATCAACTCACACCTCCAAGATGAAAAATCAGCATGAAGAGCATGCTGCCACGGAATAACCCATTCGCTCTGCTCTCATCATCACGATCATATCAATAAGATTGTGATGTTCCTCTTGTCATTTTGTTAATTCAGAAGCCTAATCCATGGAAATAGAAAACAAGCAGAGTTTACCACTGAATTAGAGAGGAATTGCTTAAGCGGTAATTAACCAGCTGCAGGTTGAACATGTATTGGTGAGACTGAAAAGGGTATGGTAGTGTCTTGTGATCAGATTACAAGATGCTGAGCAACATTGTTTACAACTGCATAAAGAACATCTGTGAACCTCACTTACGGTTGAGAGAAAAAAAAATACTCAGACATTCTGCTCAGTCATTCAAAGCACTTTCAGAATACACGCAAAATTAGCAGGGTTCATCTCACAAACTAGAAAACAGAAACCTTTTTTCCTTATAAATTTGCAAACCAAATGAAGGATACCAACGAGTTCAGTGACATATAGATGCAGATAACTTTTCAAGGTCATTTGGAGAGACTTACAGGATTTTGTGAAGTATTTTTGTGAATCATAAATATGATTAAATGAATCTTGAAATTTCACTTTTGAAAAGACCGCTTCTTAGTAAAGATCCAGAAACACAATAATGAGGGGTTTTTTATTTATTATTAAACAAACCTGCTCTAAGAATCAAAAAAGTCAAAGTTTTTGATTTAAAACTTAAGAGGCAGTATGAATTGCAACTACACAAGCCCTCAACTTGAGATGGTGCAACAGGAACTCCAGGAACGCTTGAGTCTTCAGGGTGGTTTTATGAGTCAACAGGCAATATGCTACGCTAGGGTGCCAAGGACTTCAGACAGGTGACCAGAGGGGGGATCTTATCAATGTTTAAGTGTCTGATGTGAGGGTGTAAAGAAGATGAAACCAGATTCTTCTTGGAGGTGTCGCTGAGTGGACAAGCAGCAAGGGGCATGAACTGACACAAAGGAAGTTCTGTCTGAGCATTAGAAAACACAGTAACAGTGAGGAGGGCTGAACACCGGAGCAGGCTGCTCTGAGAGGCTGCAGAGTCTCCATGTTGGAGATATTCAAAACATGACTGGACACGGTCCTTGGACAACCCCCTCAAGGTGACATGGCCCAAGAAGGGGGTTTGGATTTCCAGAGGTGCCTTCCAACCTTAACTACTCCATGATTCTTTGACACTTTTGAAGTTACCTCAAACTATAGTTCATGGTATGTCTGAGGGTATTACATGACAATAGGAAGGCATTTCCCAAATTCAACAGGAGGAGTGCAAAACTTCGTGTTATCCCTTTCTTCTTCTACAGTGTCCTGGTCTGCAGTTAACTCCTACATTTTAATTTGCCATAATCCTCCTTAGCCCTGAGATATTCCTTTGCTCCTGCCCACACTTCAAGGCAGCTAGCAGTTTTCTAAACATTATGTTATCCACAGTCCCTTCAGATGTGCCTAAATTAAGACAGTTATTAAACCTAGTATTGCTAATCTTGGCTCGGATGCCTATTCTGCCAAAGGTGAATTGCCTGTTCTGTCTTTCAATGCCAAGTAAAGCATGTCTTGAATTTTCACAGATGATGTATTTATAGCTTCCTATTAAAAAAAAAAAAAAAAGAACTTTGCTTCTGTACTCCCTGTATCTTCTACATTAAATAAACCAATGTGTTATGTTGTGTAGTAGAGGGCAGTTGTTGTGCATACCAGAACAGAAACAGTTACTTCGGCAAACAGAAATTCACAAATGCCTGTGAATTTCAGGGATGATCAACAATGGTAACTTTTGTTTTGAAATAGTTTCAGTGATCCATCACCAAAATGCTAGTAAAACCAAGGCCATAGATTATTTACTTACAATCCCTATCAGGGGCCCCCAAGAATGGAATGATTTCACTGGGCTAACTTCCTATACTGCAAGAAGCAATAGGAGCTGTGCCATCTTCCTTCGGGACCGTAAATAAAACAGAGATACAAGATGAACTTTAACTTCCCTTGAAGATGCTGCACACAGCCTGAAGTGACTGTTCAAGACATTCTAGATTATCAGTGTTTGCCTCACCAGTGGATTATCCCCTCTTTGTGATTTTCTTTGTATAGCAAATGACTTAGTAGCTGCTTAAATTCTCTACTTCATATTACAAAGAGAAGACTGTCAAGTCTAAAAAGCCATGACAACACTGTGGAGTATAACTCAGAATATAACGCTATAAAACGTCAGACCTACAAACAGGACACTGATCAAACCATGAACCAGATATGTAAAAATATATGTCCATCTCAGGTTCTCCTTAGAATTTTAGTCTTTTTACTTTGCTGTGGAGATGCAGAATGACAGGGAAAACTTTACTACCTGGAACACCAAAGGGGAGAAAAGGTTTCAGTGAGAAGTTACTTAAAGGGCCAGACTACATATTTTCATTCCCCAAGAACAACAGGTTTTTGCCTTTCCATTGCTTGCTCAACTCTTAAGTGTACTTAGGATTTCTCTGGAGTGTACCAGCGCTGACTAGGCAACGGTTGTTCAAATTAGAAAGGATAGCCTCCTATAATCAAGGAACGATAACTGGCTTCTATTCTCTCTCCTACTGGCCACACCGAGTAAGCTGGGAATCTAGAGAAAACTCTTAGCTTACAAGGTCATTTCTCTCTACTATCCCTCTCCCATGTCAGCAAATGGGGACAGATGGCCTGGCACTCAGTAACAGACATAGCTCTAAGACAAGAGATTTTAAGTTTCTTAACTCTGCTTTGAAACTGATGCCTGCACTGTTTGCCTTTTATGATTAGACTGCCAAGGCACAATTCAAAGGCTACCGAATCACATCCACGTATCAAAGAACCGCTCAACATTGCTTCCCCACAGTGGGGCACTAGGGGAGGAAAAAGCCCAAGTAAGCATGTCCATTCATAGACATTACGTGCCTGTTGCAACATTTAATACTACATCAAATAAAACAATAAAAAACAGGAGAGATACTGTTTGTGGTCCTTTTCCCAGGTACACAGTTGGAGTATAACTGGCATTGAAACCGTAACTCCTGACCTGCTTAAGGCTCTTTCATCACAATGATTTAATCCATCCTAATGGATCAAAAAATTAATCTCCCTTTCTTAGAGTTCCTGAAGTTTTCAGTATCCTCAAATTCTTCCATCCTGTTAACAATAAAATGTGATCTACTGATGACATCCTCTAAATGCTGACAGACAGGACAGTGTTAGAGAAATTATTTTAGTGCACCCTGGTCTCGACACAAAGCAAAATCATGCAAGAGCAGATAGAGGCAGCAATAAAAACCACCTCACATGATCATCTGCCCACAATTTATTAATCTGTCCAAAACACATTGCTTTTTTCCATAGTATAAACACAGTTTACGCAGTATGCAAAAAAAATCATTTAAGAGCTAAAAAACTTCAGTTAGAGAACTCCTTATATAGACTTGCTTGAGGAATTTTTTGAAGGCAGATACACTACTCTTCACCATTAGAAAATGGAAAATGTCTTGCTATCACACTCAATCATTCAAATATTTGGAAGAGATGGGCACAAACACCTGGACCTTCCCATTTAAAACAGAACTGTCATAAAACCAGTAATTCACACAGTGAACAGCCAGGCATAAGACTCGCAGCTTAAGCAAAGGTTAAGATTGGTACTTCCAAGTATCTTAATGAAAAAATAAAATGTCTATTTATTGCCCACCTTCCAGTTAATGAGTAGGGAAGGGCACTGTTAGTTTTTCCTTCTCCGTTTGCTTCTAGTACTGGTTCTTCCACCTTCCTTGAGAGACACCTTGTGTTTTACAGACGTCAAAAGGTTTCTTCACAGCCCTCAAGTAAGTTTTTAAATGAAGAAAGTAAAAATCCTACTTGTAACACTAAAAAAGTACCTGCTAAATACAGAATCAGACTACGGACCCAAGATCCAATCAATACATCTGGGTCACCAAATTTTCAGTATCTTTTAAAAATCCCTCCCTAGCCTCGCCAATCAAGAAAGAATACAAGCAGCATCTTCAAAAATTGTTATGTGTTTTTCATAAGTATAGGATCTGTGCCTTTGAAAGAAGGGGTGGAAGCTACTGCATCTTCTCTAGATATCTTTAGATGCCCCTACAGTTTATCTTTTTTTAAACCAGAAGTAGACCATTAACACTAGTAAGACCTGCAGACCATCGGTAATTCAAAGATTTGTGGAACTGATGACATAGTACGATTCTATATGGAGTATTGTCACCTGCCTAAAAAATTGATCCTTACTAAGAACTAATCTTCCAAGAACATTAAAACAGTTACACTTGTTTGACTACAGGTCTACCAAATCCAGCATCTGGTTTCTGCTAACAGCCAAAAGGGAGTGCAGAGTACAGTGTAAGAATGCCATGAGCACGTAAAGACAACCCTCAATATTATCCCAAAGACCTGCCCCATACAGACACCCCCCAAACATCCTGTTGTCTTCACTGTGTTCAAGTCAGATAATCTCTTCCTCAGATTTAGACTTCAGTAGAGCCCTGTTCTGCGCACTTTGACGAAACACTTATTTAACAACATAGCCCAGAAGCTAAAATGGGCATCATTCGATGCCATAGTGACAATAGCATAGTTGTAACAAGAAGAGTAACTTAATACAAGAATCATTTGCCAAATATGAATTAGCAAGTAAATACTAGTTTAGTTCAAATTTGATGCTATCACCCTTACACACTAATTACTGGCTGAAGTTTTATAAACTAGTTTGTAGCAGACTAAGGCAGTTGATTACAGTAGTTACTCCAGGACTTAAAACCTATTAGCCTTACACTGTAGCACAAAGAATATAGCTCTAAGGACCAGAACAAGCAAAAACCTAAACTGCTTTAGCTAATCAAGAGTCACAACAGTTAATTCAGAAAGACCGAGTAATAATTCACCCATATGTTCAAAGTATTTTTTCTAAAAAATGCCACATTCATTATTAAACGGCCACAAAGCCTGTAGCTTGTCTGAAGAACCTAAACTGAGTTACACCCAAATGCCAATAAAAAAGGTTAGGATCCCAGGGAAACTAACAAAAGGCTACAGGATTCTTCACCTACAATAGCTCACATGAAGCACAAAACAACTACAGCACTCCAGTTCTACCACATCTTTCAGATTGCTGATTTGAAAATAGTGCTAAGTGGTATCTGTCTGAAAGAACACAGGAACCCAGAAATTTCAAGAGTTATTAAGTTATAGCTGCAGTCACAGTTTATCCATATTCTTATGACTGCACCTAGTCAGGAGTGATTATTCTCATTTTATCAGTCAGTGCCGTTAAGTGTAGCAATTCAGCTAAACCGGTGAATTAGAACTTCTACTCCAAAAAAGGAGCTGAACAGGGCAGGGAGAGAAGGGAAAATAGCACACATTGTACGCTTTTGTAGAACTGTGTTTCAACTCAAAAAGAATTCCCTTCCTTCCTCTCAATTGTTCCAAAATTCAACAGATTTCAATACTGTGAAATTCTCATTTAAGTGTACCAACAGAAACAGAACACCTCTTACCTGCTTATGCCTTCAAATAATTATTTTGCCCCTTTGGTTTTTGCAGATTTGTAATATCCAAACAACAGCAACTATCTTTCGACCTTTGTTCTTTCAAATACACTACTTTTATACTGATCTGATAGCTATTAAGTGTAATATCCCATTTACGTAAGGAACCCTTACCACAAACATCACATTAGCACACAGCAGCAGTCCTATTTGTTGTTCTTTGCCTCTCCGTTTAGTTTATCAGTTTAAATGGAATTAGAACAGAAATTGAATAGGGTGTGTTTTCAGTACTTCACTAAGTTTAGATCACTTGCATTCATCTCAACAGTTATTAAGAGTTGTAATAAAGTGCTTTAATTTCAATTTTTAGAAATAGCGTTTTATATTTAGAAATTGTAAGCAAAACATAGGAAAGTGTTCCTGAAAAAAAGAGACACTTATTCTTTCTGGTTTAAAAGCAATTCTTTGTTTCACTGATACAAAAAACAGAACAATATGGAGTTACCACTCTCAGTATTTTCTGATCTCCTTCAATGTATTTCCATTGATTAGCACACAAACATGTGACATAAACAACAAAATCCTATACTCATCACCAAATAAACTATCTAATGCCTTGTAGAAAGGGTAGATCTAAACAATACACACATTTTCTTTTCTGTATCTTGTATTTGCCTTAAATATGCAGAGGGAACAGGTATTCTACAGACCCAGTAATAGAAAAACATTGGTAAAGCACCAATATTGAAGACACTGACACATGACCTTATGCTGTAAAGCAAACCCTGTAGGCAGGAATAATGAATTTTTATTCTCAGGCAAGTAACAGAAAGTAAGAGTTCATAGCTGTATGATCCAGCTATGAAATACACCTTGATAAAAGTCATCATTAAAAATTTTACAGGCTGATGATTGTAATCTTGCAATACCACCATGTATTAAGACGTTAGCCACTGGGAAGTGCAGCAGAGTAACAGTAGAGCTTCCATATGTAGATCACTAACAAAGTAGAACTTGCTACACCTAATACCCACTAGTAGTAGACCCTATTAAGTAGTGTCATTTTTACATATACGTATCAGTCTTCTAGAGGTGAATGAATTCTTGCGTGTTCCCTTCTTTCAAAGTACCTGACCAATGCATTATCATCTCATCTGAAACAAGAAAATGAGCATCGGCTTTTCCAGTTAATTTGGGACAGACTTCCTATGCACAAAATATGATTTACTATTAAAACACTTGCATTGTTCTGTGTTTTCTGGGATATCTGACAGCAAATAAGACTTCAGGGAATTGTCCTAGTTCAGTATTTCATTTTATTACTGTCGCCATTATGGATAAGCTATCATAGCCACATCTTTAAACAAAAATAGTAAAAAAAATTATTTGATTGTATATTGTAAATATCTAAAAGTAACTATCAAAAAAGCAGCAGGAATAAAAGACAATTAGCTAACTAGTTTCAGTCTTTTTTTTTTCCATTCAATTGATAAGACATAGTTCACTAATTTTCAAAATATACTTTCTTAATATTACAATGGAAGAGCTTCAAAACCATACTTAAGAAAGAAAAGTAGGCAACATAATAAAAAATGACAAGACTAAAAACCCACATACCATAAAGACTCCTTCCCTTAAGAAGATCATCCTGCATTTATAAACTACACACATAGTATTTCTATATCATACAAGTGGACTATTTGTAAGAATATAATCACAGAATCTCATTTGAAACTGGGTATTACAAAACAGTGCAACTCTATTTAAGAGTGGAAAAAAACAAAAGAGGTAGGCTTCACTTCACAGTGACAGAGAACTTCAGAGAAACAGAAATGGGTCGAATCAAGTTTACACGTGTATTTTTTGCTCTAGTGAAAATGAATATATGCACAGTGCAGACTGACATTTTTTTCTATTTCAACTTGACACAGCACGCAACTGGCATCTAAGCATGAGGTTCTTAAATTTTATTGCTAAAATAAACACAGAAGTGTTGAGCTTGATATTTCACCACTATTTTTCCCCCAATCAAGACTTTTTTTCTTCCTCTCCCTAATCTAATGCAACATTTGCAGAAGTCCCCCAAAAATTTCAGAACCATAGAAGCCTACCAAACAGAATAACCCATACTGGAAAATTCAAGAACTACAGAGATTCGTGAGATCTGCTTTTACACTCTGTTTTACAGACAGCTTAAAGATGTATTTCCTGCTGTTCCTGAATTACAGTATTTGCAACATGTGTTTATAGCTGTACTACAGCAAAAATCCTTCCGCCTCCTCCCCTAATCTCACAAGCAATGCTTCCCCTCTTGGTACTGGCCCAAACCACGACAATATGCTACTTGCATATTTTATAAGGAAGAGATACTCTTTAACTTCATTTGTTTTATTTTCTTGTACATGAGAGTACAACTGAACTGCAAAGCTAGAAGTGTAAAGTTTATGTCATTATGACTTAATTACTACCAGGCCTTTAGCCTTCAAGAGAAAAATATTATCAAGATCATAGTGGGATTTTGTGCCCTAATTGGCATAACAAAACTGTTAAATGTACGACCAAAAAAAATGCATTATGCAGCTGAACAACTCATACTAAATAACTGATTTTTTTTTTCTCCACTTGAATGAATTTAATATAAAGGACAGCTCAGATTTTGAGGTACTCACAATAGTCCAAAACTAACACCTTGCTTCTCACAGGAAACCATGTTAAGCAACTACATTACTGAACAACACAGAGTGACAAAAGAAATGCTTTAGCTTTTCAGAAAACGAGATTATTGTAACCTAACCTCTAGATGAACAAAAACTTTTGAACACTATATGGATTCAGGACTCCAACTTTATTTTATTATGGTACTGGCGTTGTTATTCTCTTTTGCAAACCAGGAGAAGTTAGGTAATAAATCTCAATCTCTCTCTGCACAGAGAATTTGGGTACAGAAGAGCCATGAGATCTAACTCCTAATGTTCGCTACCTTTACTTATTAAAAATCCACTGCAAATACAATTGTTAGAAAATAACTCCCAAGTTCTGTGGTTAATGTTCACTAAATATGCATTACAATATCAAGGACAAAATCTTACAAAAAAACCTTAGCCAGATCCTGTAAGACATGCTTATTCTCTAGAAAAAGGACTACCATCCACAAATTCCTTTCAACTGTAATTCATCATATAGTCTTAATCATTTCTAGAAGTCAATGGTTAAGTTACTGAAAAGGATATAAAGACATAATGAGCAAACCCAGAAAAATGTGGCAAGTAACACTCTCATTCTCACATTAAAATAAATCTTAATAGCTAAAACAATCTCCATGCACTTCCTAAATTTACCCTATTCAACATCTGCCCTCCATGGCAGCAATCCTCAAATAGAACCATGACAGAAAAATGGACTATTTCCACCACTGGTCTTTGCCATACCTTCTAGGCGTTCACTAGAAGACACACCAAGGTCCTGGAAATAAGCAAATTCATTCAAAGCAAACCACAGCATAAAATGGTAATCTTCATTAAAATACATTACTAACCAGTTAGCTATTCATAATTTGAGCAATATTTCCCAAAAAGAAAGAATAGCATGCCAGATTCCATGAAATTGCACCAGAGGAAAAAATACAAAACAACTTAAAACATACACTAATCAGAAGCAAAACCCCTGAAGCACCCTCCTAACCTTTCATCCCTTTAATACAAATGGACAAAACAGTGAAGGACATAGTACTGGAACTTCTAGGGAGAAATTACAATTATCACTGAATAAGAGAGCTCAGCATACTTCAGTATTCTATCTTAAAAGCAGTCTACAACCTAGGAAGACTTTTTTGTTTTGGTTCCTATTCAGTAATCTCAAATGCCGAGCCAATCCCTATAATTCAAAAGAAGAAAATTAAATTCCAAACAACTTCCTATATACGGAAATCAGAGAAGTGACACTCTGAAGTCTGCTCAGAACACCCCACCTCATGTCACTGACAAAGCTACAAAATCTACCTAAAATGCCTCCTCAATATATCCACCAGCAAAACTCATTTCCACTTAAACTCTACCTTCAGGTTTCTTAAGTAGAATAGATGAAAACTTCTGTTTGTATTCCCCAGCTCTGATTCAATGAAGTTGTGCCTCAACTGCAAGGAATACGATACAGGGATAGCTTATAGTATTACCATATAATTAGAAGGAGGGAAATATGTTTTTTATTTTGCAAAAGGACTACTTGATGATTATACTCTAACTAAAAGAATCATTACAAATATGCGTCAAAGAAAACACTGACCACTTTTCTACCTTAAAACTGTACAAACAACTGTATATGAACAGTAGTGCATGAAAGAACAGAGGCACCACCCTGAACAGAGCCAAGCAACAAAACTGAAAACCACATGGCACGTTCAGATAGAGCCCAGGACATTCACAGTTTCTACTAAAAGGCATAGGCACGCTATAGATTTCTGTTCTCTCAAATTTTCTTCCAATTTTTATTTCTCCAACTTGTTTCACGAACCTCTTAAAATAAGAGGTGCAAAACAAGGCAATTCCACAGGCTCATTCATGGAACTCAAATTACTGTTTCAGGTCATGCTCAGCACAACTCCTTGTACAGCATGGATTTTTAAAACCATGTCTATTTTGCCACTCATTCCAAATTTAATATATTTTATTTACTTCACTTAATATCTTTGAACAATTGGTTAAACTCATTTATACCATGGCACACAATGCTTTATTACCTAAACTCCTTGAAGGCATGAGGGCAATTTAAAAACACATATACTATGCTTACTTGAAGTCCCATAATTTTGGTAGAATTTTAAACAAAAAGCTCAGATTACTTGCTTGCAAAAACTAACTCTCAAAAGTGCTAACAGAAGAGATACAGCTTTCAACATATAACAAATGCAGGTAAAAAATTCTTAATTATCTGGCAATTTAACTAATCTGTTTCACCCTGCCCAAGGACCAAGTCCTGTTTCCACCTAATCCTTCTGTTCTGAAAGGGAAGGGTCATAAGGACCTTCGTTTAATAGTGTTTAGATTTTAATTCAGGTATGACATGTTCACAGTATTTTAGAAACACAGTAACTTAAACCAAAAAAGTGTTAGTCAGTGGCTGCACACTAGAACTCTTTTTCATCTCGAATTTAGTCCAGTTGTTACCTTGACTTATATTCCACTTTCTTTAGCACTCCAGTCACAGCTGTACCACATACAGCTAGCACCAGCACACACACAGTATTCTCTCACCCCACAACCAACATCTTAACTTGAAATCAATTTGGAAACTTACTTTGTATGTTTCTCCATCAAGAGGATTACATTTCTCTTAGGTACTACAGTGTAATTGCTCAACAATTGCTTTCATCCTTTTTTAAATTAGTTTGAGCTATGGTTTTCCTCCTCCAATGATTTGGTTTTGCTATTAATTAAATGGCAGTATTATTTTCATCAGGTAGAATTATTAGAAAGCATCTTAATAAGTTATAACTACTATAAAACAGGCAAGCACAGCATACATTACTTTATTCTGTATTGTTAAAGAACAACAGTTGACAGAGAATGTCCATTTGTCTTCATTTAATCAGAGAAAAAATACTTATCAAACTGAGTAAGTTAGGAAAAAAAAAAATGGTATGCACATATTCCAGCAGAAGATTTCCTTGAAAATTATTTAAGAACACTTCCCTTCATACCTTTTGGATAATTTTTCTTCAGGGCATGTATTTCAGAAGCATATTTAAAGGACAAAAATTTCAATGTAATCTGCGGCCTTTGTACAAGTGTCTTTGGTTTTCTAAAAAAAAAAACCATCTATCAGGAAAAATAAGCTGTTAAGATGGTATCATTTTCTGTTTCTTAAATATTGCACATCAAAGGCACGAAAGTATATTCCTTGTATTAAAAAAAAATAAAATCCAGTATTTTCCCCAATATCAATACATCACCATTGGCAGTCCCACATAAAGGATCATAAATGACTACAGAAGTGGTCCACATGAGAATCAGTGGCGTGCAGTAATACTAGAAATAGCAGCAAGACATCCCTAGGAGCTACTTTTTAGTCAAGCTAGAGTAAGTACAGTATGAAATAAAGCTTTTGTCATTTGAAAGATGATTTTTGTAAAAAATATTTTAACAGTTTGATTTATAATAAAACTGTAGAACATTAATGGTATACTTAATACATTTTTCTACTCTTAGAGTCAATCTTAAAGAAAGTATCACAGGAAATTCTCTAGCCTACACATACTTACGTACCCAGCATCATTCGCTGTTTTACCACTAGCCCTGTAGAACCTAAACATAAGCACATACTACGTTACAGTAATATACTCGTATTTTTCTTGCAAAATGGAACCAGACAAAAGCATTTTCATGCAAGTGCTATTACATGTTAAAAACAATCTCGTCTTTTGATATTTTGCTTCTAGACTCAAACTCCAAGTAAAAGCATACTATAATGCCACTTCTGCTATTGTACCATGATGAAAATCCGTTCTGTATAACTACCAGGCATTGGCAGACATTAAGCAATTCACATCACATTCAAATTTATTTCTGGTTTTCTGCAGAGGAACTTCACCACCACAGTCTGCCATATGTAACGAATACGAAAGCCTACAATTTCTTTTAATCTGTCCCATAGTTCCTCAATAAAATGGCAAAGTCTATTAGACAAGGAAAAGGAAGTTAGGGAAAATTCACCATCCATCTCACAAAAGTGATTCCAGAGGTCCATTTTAATCTTCGTCTATCATTGCACCTGAAATAAAATCCAATTATTTCAGCTTCACAGGTTGACTGGATTTTCATCCCGAGAGATATGAATGAGCCATGAAATGATAAAAAGAGCCCACAAATTAACATCAAACAATATATATGCTACATACAGAGCTGCCAAATCCCACACTTTGAACATTAAACCAAATCTGCAGCTCCCCAGTTTAAACCTTTAGCATTAAAACATTAGCAGTGCAACACAAGGACTACTATGCACTGAATAATACCATACCTGGGCAGTACAGCTTGCCTAGACAGTGTTTCACCTCAAGCAGGAAGGCTCAAGGCTAGTGGGAGCCCTATCCACAGTGTCAACCTCTCACCAGAGCCTTGTGCCAGACCTTTCTCGATCCCCCAGCCCAGCATAAGGCACATAGTCTTCCATAAGACCCAGTGTATAGGTCTCCCATGTCAGGGCTCCACAGCAGAGGAAAAAATTCTGTAAATATGCTCAACGAAATAGTCTCATTTTCATCCCTGGTTCCATTCCACCACTGCAAGCCAGCTTTCACTATTCAATTCTCAGCATTGGATGCAAAACTAGCTTTAAGGATAGGACAGATACTGTATTTTCCTTCTTAAGTATTAGTTATATTCGCAACAGGTGGAAAAACTGGAAGTGGTCATTTATCTGTATAGTAACTTCCATAAGCACAAATTAGGATGGGGGTCCCATCATACTGCCCCTACCCTCAAGATTCAACAGTATAAAAACACACTCATTTTCATGTATAAGGGTGATGGTGTAGGGCATGTAATACAAGTCATTTCACAAATTTAGGGGTATGTATGTTTGTTGGATAGTAAAGGTGCTTGGGGCTTGGCATTGTGGTGGGGACTGCTCTGTTGGAATTATTGCTGTAATTACTTCAGAAAGTAAAGAGAACAAAAATAGAACTAATGATCACAATCACGAAGTAATCAAGAAGTTATATCAAACCCTAACCAATCTAAGCAAAAAAACAGTAAAGTTCGATACGCAAAAAGTGAAAATTACAACTACTGCTAATAAATTCTTTAAAAGTCTGAGCTATTAAAAAAGAAGTAGTATTTTTAAAAAAAATTACATAGCTATTGATTTTACAGTGGAAAAGTAAATTTACTAGAATAAAACTGTTTATTCATATTTTCAATAATTGAACAATCTTTTTACACTAGCATCAAAGCTTTATGTAGTCTAATTATTTAAAAGGATAGCATACTTCCGCTTTGTTAATTTCTTTGAAGAAGAGGAAGTTAACAAGCTTGATCTGACATTCCATTTTCAGTGAAATAGCCAACAATAGCTCAAATGTTATTTTTATGTGAATATAACTGGAACAGTCAAACAAAAGGTCACCCATTTTACTGGTGTGGAAAAATACAGGATAGGCCTCCTGGCCTCCCAGGACTGTTCAGTACTTTGTATGATCAAAGCTAAGCAGACTTTGGCCTTCATACAAATACCTTCCTATCTCCCCTCATCCATGCATACTGTTTGCAACACAATTTTAGTCCCTGTATTTTACGGTGACTTGTATAAGCAAATTCAATTTACCCCACAAGCAAATAAAAAACAAAACAAACCACCCCCAAAAAAACCCAGAAAATATCTCCCAATCTCCAAACTTACAGTTAAAACAATCTGAAGTTTCAAATAGATTAATTAAAAATATACATGCATTTTTTCTGCAATTTACATCACATAATTTGAGTCAGCAGAAGTAACTGAAAAACAACTAGGTTAACAGAAGTAAGGCCATGACTTTTTTCAAATATGCTGTTCACTCACAGAGCTTTAGACAACTAAACTGTCAATATGTATAGAATTTACTGAAACAGATTTAATGATCTCCAAATGACAGGAATAGCTATTTGCTTAGGAAAAGTAGAGTCAAGGTTTACCTTCTGAAAATACTGTTTTGTTACTATTACTGTGGGCATCCCACATCATCACCCTTATACCAAAATTTGTTTTCATTTACAGCAGTAGTATAGTTTTTAAAGAAAGTCAAGCAACCCATTTGTTGTGTTGAAGTTGCAGAATTCTTGAAATCCTAAACTGAACAAAGCATTTCAGCCCTCCAAGTTTTTGAAGAAATATTGCAGTGATCTTGATTTGTTTTGCTGTGCTACAGCACCTCTTTTCTCTCTAATCCCCCACTGTTCTATATACGAAGTTCTATGTTTGAAGTTCCTCCTGGTTGGCTGCTATTCTTCTTCCTGCATCAAGTTCATATTTCTGTCACTCATTTTGTAGGATATGTACAACCTCTTACCCACGTACATCAGCTGACATGTTTTCTATTCCACCTACAATTCTCTCCTTTTCCTTGCTCTTTATAATAGGTTTTAAGTTAGCAGCTCTCCCCCTATTTCCTTTAAAGATGGGAAATTCTTTAAACGTCTGCATAACCTACATCAGGCAATATCAAACAGGTCTCCCACAATAACTCTGGGTCCCACGTATACCCATGAGAGTACCCTTAGTTCCCTCCTAGAATAACATCCCCAAATTAATGCTCTATGACATCTCCCCCATTATGCACAATGCAATAATCTATCACATTGGCTTCAGGTTTCTCCCACTTTCCATATTACATTTACTTTGCACACTGGCTTGGTAAAAGGCAGTAAATGCCATGATCACATATTACTGCAGGCTGACCACAGAGACATAGAACAGAGTTCCCCCTGTTTCTTGGCCAGTTTCTTCTCTAACCATCTGCCTGTTTCCACAAGACCTGTATGTCTGCAACAAAGCTGGAGAACGCTGCCCCTCTGCCAAAGTTGAGTACGAACCGAGCAAGTGGTTGAGAAGTTACTGGCAGGGTGGGAGGACAGGCTAATGGACAGATGGATGGACAGATGGAACAGTTGCATAAGCAACCTTCCCTCAAACCAAAATAAAACTTTGAAGTCCCACCTGTTCCACAAAGCATTTCATCAGCACTAGCCACTCCTCACTTCAAGGATTTCTGTTTTATAATAGGCTATACTGCATAAAGTAGTAGCTGTAGTCTATAGACTTACCGGATCAACACATTACTGACTGTACATCACGACATACAGCTACAGTGCTCCATAAATAACTGTCTTTAAACACAAGCTGTACCCAAACAAGACTTCACAGTTAAGTAGAAAAATAATGGTTGCGTAAAAACATTATAATGGCATATAATTTAAAACATCCTTCGTAATAATAATGTCAACAAAAAAAGGAGAAAGAAAACACAAGATTTTGGGGTGGGGATTTGGGTTGGGTTTTTTGGGGGTTTGTTGTTTGTTGGGTTTTTGGGTTTTTTTAAGAAATACAAAAATATGTAACAAAGTAAAAATAAAGACTGCCAGCAATTAAAGGATCTGCAAAGGCGTCTTGCATTTCAACAGCCTAAGACTGTGCGAAGGGATAGAGAAGAAGCTGTGCTAGATGAACAGATGGATAAGGAAAGTGTGAAGAGGTCCATAAGGTAGACTCAAGTTTCTAAAGCATGAAACTTCTGAAGCGAGCACAGGACTCATTGTAGGTGTTTTCATACAAGGATTAGTTAAGGTGAGGCATTTTGGGGGTTTCTTTTGGTTTTTTTAAAGCTTGTAGATGTAGGTAGACAACAACATACTACGTGTGCATGTCTGGAGTGGTGAATTTGGGGACACTGCAACTCTATCCTTGTCTGACAAGCAAGGCAAGGAAGACTGGAAGCATTTTTGCAGAGGTTAAGCAAACAACCAGATGGCAACATCGTGGATATGGCAGATTAAGAGTAGAAACAAAAAAAGGGGGGAGATCAGAGTCAAAAGGAGGAAAAAAAACCAAACTGCTTGCACCAAGGTCTTTGCTTCCTTTTAGCTGGAATTCTCTTTTCAAGTGCTCAAAATAAGATAATGCAGCAGTGCCATTAAAATGAGCTGAGCATAGGCAGGGGAACAAAAGGTGCCCTGGAAAGAGAATAGTAATTTAATTTTACACAACTTCTTCCTAGTGATCATTTAGGAATAAATCTATTTTTAGGAAAACACTGTTTTTGAGCAGGTCTAACTAGAAAACCTCCTGAGGTCTCTCTTCCATCCCTGATGTCAATTATCACTTCAAAATATCCTAAGTAATTCTATTAAAAACAGCAACAGAAAGTTGGAGAGGAGGTAATAGATTCAGCCTCACTTCAGTAAGCATCCACATTGCAATAAAAAAGGATGTAATTTTTAAAAAGTATGTTCTGAGGTTCACAACTGAAAACTATTAACATCTATTGTCATTGCTATGACAACTGCCTACTCTTTGACTAATAAACACTTTTAAATTTTGGATGAATAGTTCTATACGTAAGCAACCCATAAGCAAATTTCTGAAATGGGATGTAACACAAAAAGCAAACTTGTTCTAAGTTATCATAAATCTATGTCCATTCCCCATTTTTCATCCCCAAAGCATATTCTAACAACACAGAAAACACTTATGAGCTGCCAGTATGTCTACCAACTATTCTGAACAACATGAATTTGAAATATCAATTAAGATGCGAGATTAAAAACAGTTTCATATACTATATGAGGTGCTGTATGTTTTGACAGTTTTAAGATTTCTTCACCTCTGAAGGGGGTCACGTAAAAACTAAAGTCAGATGTGCCCCAATCCTGCATACACTTCTCCATAAGCAATGCAACTGAAGTTGAACATATGTTTAACTTATTACATGTGCACAAATATTTGTAGAGAGGGCTTAAGTGACTCCAGGGAATAAACAAAATGCTGCCAAGTGTTCAAAACAAAAAACAGAAGAGGAAGCTTTTCCTGTCATTCGTTTTCAGCTACTGTAAAGTTTTTACTGAACACAGCAGGTAAACAGGAATTTAGAACAAGTGTAATAGCTCTAACAAGAAGAGCTTTACGAAGAACTGACTATGACATATGCCACCTTCCATGCACCTTGGTTTTGCTATTGCTATTTCTGCTAACAGCCAAAAATGCAATCTATAACAAAACCCCACCATCTTGGAAGATGCAGAACAATCAAACTACATTACATTTATTCATGGAAAACTTCTCTTATGAACCAGCAATTAACATGATATGCTGCAGCATGCAAGACACTCTTACCATACATACTGAATTTTGTTGTAAAAGCCAGCATAGAGTAATATTCAAATCCTTCCAGCAAGCTTTTGAAGTTTATCTACCACAGGACTTCCATCAGAACAGAGTTTCCTCTTTGCCATCATCTAGAAATGTTGTCCAGATGAAATGGGAGAGGGGAGAAAAAGAGCACTGCACACCACCAAGCACCGTGAGTCTGCAACATTCAGGGCACACGGGACCTTCTGCTCTACCAATGCCAGCATAGTGCTGATGTACGCATAGGCAAACACAGGGAGTTTGTGATATGTGAATTACACAAAAAATAAACATGATCATCTTAAGACTAGGAAATCCAGCAACAAGTAGGAAGCTTATAAACACAAGTTTCCTGTACTCGCAAGTTTAATTCAAAGTTTTATGCGTTAAAGATAAATATTTAAGTACGAAGTCCCACTTGCTGGTACAAAGCTTAAAAACCTTACCAGCTGGCAATGAAATCAGGTTGCTCTAACTAGTTAAAATGTCACCCAGCCTATCACATACAGGTCAAGCAGAAAGATCTACCTTCTCAAGGTCAGAAAGAGATGAGATTGTAAGGCACTAAACTGATGTACATTCAAGTAGCTATTCAGTTACTTCACATGTAAGCGGGACTTTGCAGCAGAGTAGTTCCTCACTCCGTAAGCACTAAGCTCCCTCAAAGTAAATCAAGTTTACTGAGGAACTCCTGAGTGATTCTACGCCAGATAGTTACCCCAAATAATTATCAATTCAGTAGGAACTTAAAAAAATCCATTTCAAGATCACAACAACTTCCATGAGTTTGAAAACTAAAGGTTTCCCCACAAACACAAAGGTTTCACAGTTAGTTGTTAGATGAGATCAACCAAAATACAGTTCTAAGGAAGTAGGCTAAATAACAATTCTTCCCTACAAATATGCCATTGGAAGCGTTAACCATTTCTCTGAATTCACTAAGAAATGTAGAGTTCCTACAATACATGATGACTTTTAAATACTGACACCTAATTATGAAGAAAAGTGGAGATGGGGGTAAAAAAAGTTTTGTTTTCATATTCAAGCTCCAATAATTATTAAGTACTTAATAGTCAAATAAATATTTGATTTTACTGAACCTTACAGCCACATCCTCCCCTTCCTTCAGCTGAATGAAGCAATGTATTAGCATTAACATCTGTACTTCTACAGTCATCTGTAAGAAAAGGTTAACAAAGATAGTGATACAATTCACCAAAACAATGGAGCTCTATGTGGCTGGCATAATGAGGATTCCATTAAGAACTGATTCACATTTTGGTTTTTTGAGAGAAGAATTTTTGTTTGTTTATTTGTGGGCTTCCCCCCCTCCCTTTTTTTTTAAAAAAAAATACTGCCAGGCAAGTATTTCTCGTGAATGCCACCCACAGCAAGACTAACACTGACACTTATTTTGGAAAAAGAAGATAAATTAAGTTATCCTATTGTTAAAAATGTATCAACTAAAGGATTAATTTTCAAAACATTAATGGGCAATTCCAACACTAGAAGGTTCAAACAACTTAGATTAGGAATAAAACTTGAAGCCAACCTGGAACACACTAACACTTCTTCTGAAGTAATGTTAGAAAAATAAATGTAATTGCACAAAAACTAGAGTTAAAAGCTTCTGGAGACCTAAACACTTCAGTATCACAGATAAGTATTACAGAAAGTCATCATATATTAACTATAGCTATCTATTTATTCCGTTCACATTTTCCTCATTTTAAGACACACCAATAGATTATTTTGACTCCACAGCAACTAAACATAACTTAGGTATCAATCTTCATAGGAAGAGAAAAGCAGAACACAACTCTAACTGGAGAGTCCACACATTAATTTCTGAAAGTTATTTTGCCTAAAGGAAAAAGACATGAAAGTTCGCTGAAGGCTAGCCTATTCCTCTGCAATTCTCATGGTTGCTTCAGAGAAGGAAGGAAAAAAAAAAAAAATACATGCAATATTTCTATAGCAACAGAGTTTAAGATATGCAGAACCTTTCAAATCTATTTTGTTCTTTCATTGTGATTTCATCAAGATATTTAACACAATTATTTCTGCTAAGCTAAAATATTTAAAACAGTGACAAAGAAATATATTATCACACTCTAAACAAAAAAGCTTATTTTTAAAAGTTGAATACATTAGTGTTGTGAACATTCAGAAGTTTAACATTTTTCCTTCATCCATATTTAATACTATGAAACTGTACAGACTCGGCAAGAGGACTGATATTGTAACAGCGATTTCCTCAGTTTACTTACGTACTGTTTTAATGCTCACTTTATATAATGAAATTAATTCTTACTGCTTCTGATGCAGAAAGCTGATATTACCATTCACAAACAAATCTCCATCTAGATACTAAAGTATTACAGTTAGAATACAGAATTTGGAACCAGGAAATAAACTCATTATATTACATGCATTCTTTAGTAACAGCAAGTCATTGATTATTCTCACGTCTTGATGTTCTGATGTGAAAAAATCAAGATAAAAATCTGGAGTTGCTAGGTTTAGCTCATGACTAGTGCTAAAATTCTTTAAAATTCTCAAATCAAAGTTACGACAAACGTAAGCCATTCTTGTTCCTTTCACATGACGAGCACACAGTTCACAATGACTTCACTTATCTTCCATGTCAATGCATTTTCAGGGCAACTCCCTCTCATTACTGTTTCATGACCCATGTTCATGCTCTGCTCAGATGAAGCATATAAGCTCAAGAAAATTCTCATATATAAGAATTTATACCTTATCCAGATCTTAAATAATACCTAGGAAAACTGCTGCTTGTTTTTTTCCTACCAGATTTCTACTGCTGAGTGTTGTGTGTTCAAGAGAGAAAGCTACTGCTTATATGTGAACAGTTTTCAAGAGCATCCATATATAGTCAGTATTATAAATAGCTATTTTTATAACAGCACTGAACTGGCTTTTCGTTATATATAGTGAGAGGGTGTTTTCTGCATACAGAAATTATTCTCTTATTCTACCTTGTACTTGCAGTCTTAGCTCTCCTCCTACTCACATAGTCCTGTTCCATACAACAACAGAAATAGCCACTGCTAGTGTCAAACCACGCTGGCACTATAGTTAACTATACCAGTGCTCCAGTAATAGTTTCCAACAGACTAGCCGAAACCTCTTTACAAAAAGAAGTTCTCTCTATACTGACCATACAATTTTTTACATTTTCCTGTAGCTATTTCACTAGTTAAAAAGGCTTATGAAATTGATATTCTCAAGGGTTTTCTTAGAAATATAGAGCTACAGTAAGCATTTCAGTATTTGAATCTCAAAGTGTATTTTTTCCTCATCATCATTATTAAACTAAACTGAAAGGATGTATGAGAACATTAAAATGGATTTGCAATTTCTTTGTTTCAACGCTTCAAGTTTTGAAAATCAAGCCAGAGCAAATCAGCTACAACACTGACAGGTTTGCTACAACTCTCATTTTCAAGTCAGACAAAAGGAATCAAAACATATTTCTAATTTCAGCTTCCATAAAGTTCAAGTCTAAAACATTAGGAAAAAATAGTATTTAACATAAAACAACAATAGATGATACATCTGATTCACTAAAAATATCAACATTCAATTAAAGTTAAAAATCAGGCATAATGCAAGTATTTTTACATGTGTATTTTTGAATAATAACTGCTTTCAACTGCAGGTCTAAGCACTGGCTGAAATTAATTCCAAAATTAGTTCCAAAATACAGTAAAGCACTTGCTCCTTGGAGCACTTGATTGCTACAGTTATAGATTTCTCCTTTTTCCTATAAACTATGGTCTTTCACCCATTGTAATATATCATCCAGTTTTTCTGCATGCCAGAAAAATTCTAAGGGTGGTGACAAATATTTTGATACAATTTTGATTTAAATCCCCAAATACTACAGTTTTAGGTAAATACTGACACAAACAAGGCCATATTCCTGAGAGTTACTCAATTCGGAAGCTTCTTTAGGCAGAGAGCTCTCTTCTTGCAGAAAATCTTGCCAGAAGTACAAAGGGGGAGATTTTCCTTCCTATTGCCAAATGAGCAAAATGACAGAAATCTTAAACACCCACACAACTAGAGGTAGTATTTAAGTCTGTGCAATAGAAAAAGCCAATATTTTTATTATTCCATCCACCTGTTAAAATGGCGCTTCATGTTTCTACTACAGATAGGTGTATTTTATAAAAACCTTGCTTTTTTTTTTTTTAACTGCAGATCTCTCTGCTGTTAAGTCAGCACACATATGCACTAAGACAAGAAAAATCTTAAAGATCATGTTGTTTTAGGCAAACCCAACAGACTATTTGACACCCTTACACTGAGATCTGGAAAAAAAAAAATGGTGAAATGTCCTCCTAAGATAGTAAAACAAAGTGGGAATCGTAGATTGTACTAGCCAAGAAACCATTATCAACTGGCAATACGCAACTTGATCACTCATTATACGGGAAGCCTGCGGTGTTCAACATCTCTCTGAAAAACAGCAGAGGCATGAGGACAACAAAAGAAACTAATTTAAAACTTCTCTCCAGCAATACCACAGAACCTGAAGGCCATTTGTGATCTGCATCTATCAGTATGCCAATGGATTTTCCTAGCCCTCCTCTGTTTTATGTTTTCTCACAGCTTATTTGAGACGTTCCAAAGCTTTGCTAAATGAATATGTATTTGCAATAAATAAGAACTCTTCCAGGTATGACCGTAGACTAATATATTACCATCTTGACAAGTCTCCTGAGTAGAAGTCAGGTAATAGCTTCCCTCAGCCAAGGCACAGCACAGAGGAATTTGCATGATCATTACTAATTTCACTATGGCAGTTTCACGCTGTTGCTGTTTCAGACAGCTACCTGCCGCAGCAATGGTAGGCAGTACACGATGCAGACAGAAGGAGGATCTCCGAGAGCAAGGCTGGAGTAGTTTAGCAACAGCACGCAGAGCCCTCACATACACCAAAGAAAATGGAATAGGAACAGAGCTTCTTGCTCTCCTAGCCCAGGAAGGGGCATTGCTGCAAACAGACAAAACCCTGCTTGAAAAAAAAAAAAAAAACAAAAAACAAAAAAACCCCAAACATTTTCCCTTCCATACGCTCAAGTCCAAGGATAGCAACCGAGTTATCCCTGCTCACCGACCAATATAAAAGATGAAACATGAGAGCAGAACCAAGGAATAGCCCAGCAATGGGAATCCCGGCATCCCTCTCCTTCCTAGCGGCTCAAACTGAGGAACAGCCTTCTCTCCTGGGTGTTGTCCCCTCTGACGCTCTCCATCACCACCTACCTACCTGATAACCACTAGTGTATTTTCTCATAACCGGCACAGAAAATGCACAAGCCCAGCAACAGCGCGACTGATTTGAAAAAAGCAAACAAAAAAAAAAAAAACCAAAAAACCCACCCAAAACCAAACACAGCACAAAAACCCTCCGGAGAAACCCTCCCTCCCGCAAAGCACAATAACCTAAGGAGTATCTCTTTAGCAAAAGCCCTTCCAGCCAGACGGAAGGGCCGTGAGGGAGGAAGCGGGGAGAGCTAGACAAGGCACGCAGGCGGAATCCCACAGGAGGCTCCCCCGCCCCCCTCCCCCCGCAGCACCTCAGTCAAACCCCGACCAGCGGAACGGAGGAAGGACCGCGCCCGCGGGCTCTGCCCCCTCCCGAGCGGGGCGGCGGGC
>VYXH01011407.1:138690-165995 GCA_013397275.1 Burhinus bistriatus | reverse complement strand
TGCGGCACTGCTGTCTTACAGGTAGAAAATGTGGTACCGATGTTGCTACTCCAGATACTGTCAATGGCTTTTGTGGTCCTTAATTATCCCCCTATGTCTGTAACTGATTCCAGGATAGAAGGCAGTGGTGCTTCAAGTTAAAAATTAAGATAAATGACTGGGTAATGCTTTAATGCTTAAAAATAACTGAATGAATTTCCGGTAACATATGCTAGCAATTAAAACAATTTTTTTCTATCAGTGTATCTTGTCATTTTAATATGAGGCCAGATTGTAAGTGATGTAGTACATGTTGAATTTTTGTGAGAAGGCATAGACAGAACCACTGCTGTGGCAAAATCTGAGCAGAGAACTGTGGATTTTTTGTTATAACCTACACAAAATCGATTTTCTACAGTGCTTCTCACAACTAAACAGTTTCATGCACTAATATGATGTAGTTACTCTTTTTACAGAGATCTGCATTCTTTTGGATGTTTCTCATAATACAGTATGTGATAGAGAAGATAGAACACTTTATAATAATCTTTAATCACAGAATCACAGGGGTTGGAAGGGACCTCTGGAGATCATCTAGTCCAACCCCCCTGCCAGAGCAGGGATACCTAAAGCAGGTTGCACAGGACAGCGTCCAGGCGGGTTTTGAATGTCTCCAGAGTCGGGGACTCCTTGAGCTTTGCGTCCAAAAGTTTAAGGCTAATTTCACTCAACTAAAAAGATGGAATTTTCTAATGTGAATCCTTGCAAATCAGGCATGGATGTGGAAGCCAAGCCCTTTTTTTTCTGACACACACATCATGGTCTATAATAGAGATTTTGTTTTGAGAAGCTAGATTAGGCTCCACCAAATCACTGAAATAAATATAGGAAAAAATATGATTTACCAGGTAGAACAAGCATATATGACTCTGAATACAAATAAGCAGCAAGTCTTATTCATAACAAGATAACATTTTTAGACATTATTCTCATAAAAAGGAGGGGAAACGCCCAAGTTTGGGCCACCTAAGTGGTTTTCTAGGGACTCCTAAGGAGGTTGTGGAGTGATCCAGGCCAGAGACAAACACTTGAAGACAGCAGCCAGATTATCTTGGCTTCCTTTTTTTGGTCCCACAAACGAGCTGGCTTGCTGTCAGGATGGCCCTCCAGTGCAGATCAGAGCAGTCTGATCTGTTCTGCTGGAAATGGCGTGAAGTGCCAAGTCCTACACGTGTCTTCTCTAGGAGTGCCTATGAGTCATTTTACCAGCTAGGCGTACAGGCAGCTACTGGTTTGGTGGCTAACCAATGTAATACAGTCTGGGTAGGAAAGCTGCTTACCCACTGCATCAGTATCAAGCCACTGACACTGAAAGCCAAGTATGAATAAATGTGATGTAAGCATCAGTGGAAGTGGATGGGAAGAGGATACTGAGTAAGTAGCATTATCCACATGGTTTAGACAGGTAGAAATGTAAATACATGGAGGAAGATACTATCAGGGCATTCTAGAAGAGCTTTTAAAGAGACAAAAATCAATGGGAGTTTCGCCTAGCTGAAAAGGGCAGAAATTGGCACATGGTTAGGAGCAGATTATTCATTTATTCTTTCTTGCAGTGACATTTCATTATATACAGAAGAAACAAAAACCATGAAGAAGTGAATAGATATTGTTTCTTTCCTAGGGTCTTGAGAGAAAACAATGCAACAAAAGGGAGTGATGCTGGCTTTATTATTATTCTCTGCAAAGTGGCTGTTGCTTTCCCAGGAACCAAGCTCTCAGTTGAGCAAGCAGTAATTTGAAAGAATTTTATCATGAATTTCCTATACAGCATTGCATATTTAATACATGTAATAAAGGCTGACAGTCACAATTCTCAGGTGGTAGAGTGCTATAACTGCACTGACATTCTTTTACAGAGCTTTTCTTAAAATGTATATTTTAAAATGTGTAATTTGCAAGTATTGCTCTTGAATGGGATCATTTCATTTTGAAGACTGGGCACATGATCAAAGAGTTATGGCTTTATTCCTCCCTGCGCAATCATTTCCATGCAAGGGCTACAAACCAATTTTTTCCTCCTCCATTTGGTGGGTGCTGCAACCATCCTTCACCGAAATGGCAAGTGGTTCACTCCATAAGATTTGCCTCGTACAGGTGTTTGTGGGGATTCAACAGGGATGAGGGTTTTCTGCACATCCCCCCAGCAGCATTGCTAGCTGGTCTGCCCAGCACTTCTAAGCCAAAGAGAGCCCTTCCAGGGGCTTGGGGGGGAAGTAACAGGAAAAACAATGCTTGGTCTGTAAGAAATAATTTTACTGTCTTATTTAACAAAACTTGTTTAGGCTACGAAAAGTACCAGTGATCTAGAGCTTACCTACTCTCTGCCTCTTAGTTTAAAAATAGGTTTTCTGTGCTGCTTAGCCACCTGCTATATTCTCCTCTTATGCATTACCACTGCCCTTTCTTCTGGCTTCCTAAACATATGTGGGTAGATTGCAAGATACACATTCTGCTTTTGCAGAGCCAGGACTCAGCCTAATTATAACCCGCAAGATCAGGATGTGACTGTTTTGACTTGCAGAAGCAAAGATGAATAATTTAGTTGTTGACATTTAATTTGTTTAGATATGCTGAACTTGGTCCGCTTTTTACTGTAATTTGTTGTGTTTGTGACAGTGCTGATACCTGATGAAAACGACTGATGTGTGCAAGCCATCATTTGCATTGTATTTTCCGATGAAGTAAATTGACTTTTAACAAAGTAAAACCACTTTTGTTGTTCTTTTATGATTCTAAAGTCAGTGTGTTTTTGTAACTTCTCCATGACAAGAAAATAGTACACAGAATGAAGTTAAATAATATTTCTTTCCAGACTATGGTAATTCAGACAATCTGACATTTCAAAGAACTATACATCTTTATTTTAATAATAATGACCAGTTATGGTTAATGGATTTCATTCATCCTAATATGTCTTACTGTGTGTAATAGGCACCTTCAGCATGCATGTAGGTAGCTTTGTCCATGAGGTATTTCATCCTTGAGCATAATTCGTAGTTTTATGTCAGCATTTGGTTGGAACAAGACGGGGGTAAGACGACATGATTGCAGGGTGGCTTTCTGTTGCAGTACTCTGTCTTAAGCTCTGAGGGCAATTCCTGTATGTCTAGACCCATCAAGGCTGCACTCCTCAGCTCATCTCAGAATAATGATACTGACACACATCATTATAGTCTCACAGATCACATCATCTTCCACCCCTTTTTTCCCCCATGGAGTTCTGGTGTCCCTAGCAATAATGTTGGAATGAAAACATAGTAGATGTTTTCAGCATATTTGTAACTTTCCATAAACAGTTTCCTCTCGTTATATTTAAATACTGTATTTTCCTCCTCTGTCTTACTTCTCCCTTGTTCTTGTTTCTTTCTTGGTTGCATTTACACTTTACTTAGTTACTATTTTACTAGTGTCAATGCATTGTTTTCACCTATACCAGCATTATTCCCCACTTAGGGCTCTTTTGATCCATTTTCTAAGAGAATAGGTTTCCACAGGAAAGAAGAATCGCCCTTCCTCTCTAGAAGAATTAGAAATTATTACTTCTTACTAAGCCAAGCCTGATGGAGAGCCCATGCTGCTACAGTTAGCATCTATATACAGAATCACAAAACTTTATATATGAAACAGTAATATATGAAATATTGCTTCTATGCTGGCAGTGTCTCACTGAATGTAATCTTCAATTAAATCAAAGATACAACTTGGTTTTAATGTATTTTTAACAAGGGAAAAGATGTGTATGTTTTTGTAGTCTGACATACAGAAGAATATGTTTGAAAATATGAATTTAAGTATAGCACAGAGAGAGGGGTCGTACAACAATATCAACACGGTTGAGATGTTACAATTTCTACCTATTGTAACATGTATTATCATCACTATCGTACTTAAGAGTCCTACTCTTGGATAGAATTCTTATTTAGGTGGATCAGGTGTTGTATAAACACAAGATGATCCCTGCCCCCAAAAAACTTATAATTCAAGAGGTAACAAGTGAGAGAGCATTGGGAAAGGATGAGGTATTTCACACAGCATGACAGACAGTTGGCTAGACTTAACCAAATCTGTAGCATCATGACAGAGGTGAATTTCAAATAGAGATTTTTTAAGGAAAATACTGAAGTGGCTTTGTTGATGTTTATGAGAAACTCAGCAAAAGCACGTGGGAGCAGTGGGGGAGATACCGTGGATGTGCATGCCTGGAATTTTAACAAGCAGATGATAACTATCATCCTGGGTAGGCTGAAGGTAAGAGCTTGAGAGATGATATGGTGGGGATAGATTGCAAATGGACTTGAAAATGAAGACAGCGTACACTGATGCTGTAAAACTGGGGAGAACAAAGAAAGGATTGTAAGACAGGAAGATTTAGAACTTACTATCTCCCTGAATGATTATGAATTATTAAGGTAGTGCATGGCAAGGGTAAGGAAACAGATGTTGCAGCAATCAATCTGTGGCATAATGAAAATTCGGATTAGTTTTTAGTATGCAGATGAATGCAAGAAGCCTTCTACTAGAAATGTTAGAAGAAAGTCTTGTTAGGATTACAGCATAATTTGGCTATGAGAAAAAAGATGGAGGTGGAAAGTGCAGATAAGTGGCAGGCTAGATATGATTTGTCATGGTGACTGCAAAGGCGATGCAACCAAAAGTGTTGTTTTAAACATACTGTTCTTGGGGTCGTGTCCCTGAAGAACAAATCTGAGCCAGATTTTTTGAGACTTTCCTTTGAATAAAAACAGGCAGATCTGGAGACAAGAGATGAATATTCAAAATAATAACTAATCATCACAGGGTTATATCATCATAAATGCTGGAAGTGCGTCTTGAAAAAACTCCAAATGGCATGAATTGGTAATGGACAGACACAGAGATAAAACAAAACCAAAAAAAAAGACAGTCATGGAAACTTAAGGAGGACAAGGTTTCAGTGATGGATTATTATTTTTCAACTTTGGTTCAGTTCAAAACCAATGAGAGGCATAGGTAAGAGAAGATTGCGGTGTTTCTAAGGGGAGAAGGCTAGTTTACAGTGGTTCTGGGATGAAACTGGAGAAGAGGTATGTTTAATGAGCTTGGAGATGGGAAAGAGGAGCAGAGCAGTCTGTAGCTGGTGAGAAAAGGGGATCAGAAAAAGAGTGTTTTTGGTGGGAGCGTGAGAACTGAAGGAGGAGTGAACAACAGTTTGCTCAGGATGGAAAAACTGAGGCAAACGGAGGAGTTGGAAAAGAGAAATTCTTAATATGTGAAATGGAAGAAAGAAAGGTGTTACAGAAAGGGAAGCAATGGAAAGCAGATGTCTTCACGTAGAAGACATTGGTGAGATCCCAATGTGGAGAGCAAAGGAGATGCAGGAGCAGAGTAAGAGGGAGGATGATTCAGGGCAGCAAAAAGCCTACTTGAGATGACAGATGTTCTCCAACTGGAAAATGGAGAATTACTTAACTAGGAAACTGGAAGAACTGAACATGGATAAAACAAACTTGTAGTTGGGAAAGCCAGCTTGACTCAGAGCTAGCTGTTTTGGACTAGGAGACAGGCAAAAGAAAAGGGTGAAGAGTGAAACAGGCAGAAAATGAACGATACTTGAGATAGAAGGAGAAAGGAAAGAAAAAATGTGGGAAAAGAGAGGGGAGACAAATGCTGATAAATACTGATGACCTGGAAGTTGTGGAAAAATTGAGTGACAAAGCAAGAGGGAGAAGAAGACCTTAAGTATGAAGCTGAAAGATACTTGATCATTGTCTAAAAGGGAGCAACAGAGCACCAGAGCTATGGGAATATGGCTGATGAAAATCAATGCAAGATAGTGAGCTTTGGTATAGGTGAGCTGAAGGAGGAATGCTGACTGAACACAAGGGAGACGTGGGACTCTTCAGCAAAGGGATTGGATAGAACAGCAAAGACTTACATGGGATATGGTGAAAATAAAAGAATGCCTTGAGTTGAAATCAAAGAACAACGCTGAAGAAAACTGCTGCATGGAGAGCAGACAGCAAGAAAATGATAGGGAGAAGTGGAGAGTGGTTGTGTTTAATGCTGTTAAAAACTGAGAAAGAGCGTAAGAGATGTAGCCAGGGAGGAGCATAGTCAGGGAGAGAGCAGAAGCCCAGTGTGACTACCATGAAACAAAGCTGAGGGGAGAAATGCTTGGAAGATAGAAACCCCTGAAAGAGAGGGAAGAAGAACAAAAGGATCTAGGACTGGGTGAGGCTCAAGGGAGTGACATACGAAGAAGTCATGGATGACAGGGTTTTTTTACAGAGACAAAGAGAGTGGGAGGAAAGAAGGGTGTGGGTGTAAAATTTGAAGCTGTGAAACAAGACAGGTAGAAGCATCAAGAAAGGAACATGTAGAGTAAGGCAAGACAAAATTTTCAAGCTTGGATGGTAAACATAATGGTCCTAACTTCTCTTTAGCCATCTCAGTAGAAAGTGGCTTTAAAGCATAGTCCCTTAAAACATTTTTCTCTTTTCTTTCCAGAGATCACCTGCAAATAGTTGCTCAGATGTGTGGGCTTTCCTCTGGGGAGGGCAGAGGGAAACGAACTACCAATTCCTACTCTTTCCCCTTCAATGTATTCATTAGGCTGTTGGAAATGCTGATAGAAACCATATTTAATAAAGTAGCAGGTGATTGGTTTAGCTGAGAGAAGGCATAGATGTTAACAGCATCGTTCCTAAACAAATTTAGATCTTTCTGTTTCATCACATTTGGCAGGTCTGGTTGGATGCTGTCTGTACTAATGCTTAGTAGGGACTTGAGCTTGTATGCAACCTAAACGACTGAGACAAGGTTTATTTCAGCAGTCCGTACTGGAGGGCTCTGCTGCTTGATACTGGTGTTGGTTTCTA
Source organism: Burhinus bistriatus (assembly GCA_013397275.1). Taxonomy (NCBI): domain Eukaryota; kingdom Metazoa; phylum Chordata; class Aves; order Charadriiformes; family Burhinidae; genus Burhinus; species Burhinus bistriatus. The sequence goes on along the minus strand of VYXH01011407.1, from coordinate 159,096 downwards.
TCTTAGGGACTTTCCTGTTTCTCCAGCTGCTTCTGCAAATTAGCAGCAGCCATGAAAGCTTCTTTTAGTGTGAGCTTTGCTTGAAAGTGGATACCTTTTTTTCCTGGACATGGGCCTTGCCGCTTCTCCATGCTTCTGTCACCTGGAGTTTGGGTTTCTGCAGACAGCACTCCGTAAAACCATGCTCAGAGATCCAAAAGGAGCTTCCCCATGTGAGCACAGAACGCCCACTGGCTGAGCGAGTTCCTTCTAATGTTCCTGGCGGGCAGCTGGGAATTTCACTCCTGTGAAATTCAAAGTGTGTGTTTTTACACGCACTGCAAAGCTTTGGGACGGGATCCATCTCGCTCACTCCTTGTCATAACTCAGCAACTGGGGTTCTTCAGGTGAAGGGGTTCTGCTCTCTCTTATACTGGGGAAAGTTCTGTTGATATCATATCCTGTGTGCTCAACAAGGTGCTCTCGAGCAGCATTATTATTTCAGCCATTATGTCTACAAAAGAGCCTGAAGCTACAAAGGCTGTTTCCAAGATAAGCTTTCTCCTTCCTGTTTTTGAAAAAGGATCTGGTCGTTAGGCTCGGGGAGCCGCAGCAGACTGTGGTTCTGGTTTGTTTTCGAGGAATGACTAAGAGAGGAGGAGTTTGTACGGTCTGACTAAATTATGATGACTTTGTTAGCAACCACATTTCTTTAACTGTACACGAGCTTGCTGAAAGTATGTTTTTAATCTTGTAAAACCCTCCTCAATTTCTGATGTTGCTTCTCACACACATCCTGTTATTTTCCCTTTTTAGCTTCAATCCTTCCATGTTTGACATACAGGCATTTCCAGGAATATTTTAAAATGGATTTTTTCAACTTAGTAAACATATTACTTTCAAATATTTTTATTGTTGCCTAGTTTCAAGTAAAACTCCTTGATCCCAGTTAAAAACAACATTTTGTTTTACTATATGAGCAGCCAAACCGTCTCAAAAGTAAAATACATTAAATCAGAAAAATGAAAAACTAATCTGGTAGACATTTTGCTTTCAAGTTATAGCAAGAAATGCAGAGAGAAGAGTTCTAATCTTGGTCAGAATAGTGCAAATGTGGGATTAAGGACTTCATTGGAGGCTGCATCAGAAAGAAGGTTGTGATTTGCGTCCTCAGAAGCAAAAAGAATGAAATGAATGAAAGCTGGTTTTGGTTCAGAATGATGGTTGTCCCAGATTAGCTCCCCTGATGTGATTTCAGCTGCATCCAACCATGACAGCGAATAGTTTCTTGTGCGTGGTCCCAACCAAGAAACAAAAGCATAAGAAAAAAATGTGGAAGTGAGGACTGATACTCAGAGCTGCTGAAAATCCCAAATCATAAGGCTTCAGTTCTCCATTGTGGACCACTCCCTGGTGAAACTAATATTATTCTTCTCCCCAAAACTGTATTGGAACTAGTTGTCCTGTACTGCAGTGACATCTACTGAAGGAAAGTGAAAAAACCTTAGGAAAGCACCATTGGTCTCTCTTAAACATAACGTAATCATCAAACTGAGGGGTTTCATATTTTTCCCTTTGAATATTTCAGCGCTATTATTATATGATTGTTACTCAGCACCCATCATCACAATGTTTCCAGGCTTTAAACAAACACGTACCTAACAATGTATTCTGTGACTTGTTTTGTATGGAAATGTTTAATTCCTGAAAGGTAGTGTTTTAGTTTTTGTTCATTCTCCATTTGAAAAGAGGGGAGAGATTAGAATTTAGGGGCCTGGCAAGTATACAAGGTGTTCAGACTGGGCCGGCTGCAACCTGCATGCCTCAGTGGGTGGGAAGAGGTGGAAAGCACAAGGAGCATTGTCACTTCTGCTATTAAGGTGAACTGCTTCTATTTGTGTTACATTTAGGTAGAGCATATTTGATGATGTGTTTTCTTTATGTCCTCCTTTTCCCACCAAGCACTGTTTTATACTGGAAATGAAGCTGAACCCCTGTTTTTATTGACTACTGACTTGTGTTGGTACAGCTGCTTGTAGGGAAGATCAGCCTTGTTTGCTGGTGAAGGTTTGTGGTCCGTAGCTGCCTCACCTGAATACTTTCATCTCTTTCTTTCAGGGGACTGGATTATGGGATCTAATCTTCCCACTGCTGGCAGCAGTGGTTGCAGGCCTCTGGATCGGGAGGAAAGCGGGATTCATGCCTGCACGTCCACCCTTCTGAAGCAGGTAGCATTTTGTCCTTTACGTTACAAGATCGTCCTTGAAGGAATACCTCCAAGCAGAAGAAATCCTGTAAGTGTATGCATGTGCCAAACTACCAATGAGCTAGAAAAAAAGCATAATGGAGCTGCAAAATGTTGCTCGATTGAGATTATTGTTGTTTGAAAAAGACCTGAAAATACCGATGGGAAGGTTTTATGGTTCTGCTCTCTTCTGCATTTTTTCTAGTCTCCCAGCATGCAACACTTACAGCCTATAATTAAAACAGCTTGCTGCTATTTGCATTTTCATGAAAGAAGGCTCTTCTACCATATCCCTGTTAAATCTCCTATTTGATATAGAGTGAAATTTAATTTCAAGGCTTTCCTCTTTGCAGATCATTTAACTCTTAATGGCTTTTTAGCCTAAATCTACCTCTGCTTCTGTCTGAGTGTGTGTGTCTCCCTCCCCCCGCCCCGTCTTTCTTCCTCATTATTTGTTCACCTTTAAGCTGTTCCAAAGCTATTGGAAAGACAGATTGCAAAGACAGAAGACTGAATTTTACTATTATGCTCAACAACTCTGGCATGAGTTCCTACACATTCCTATTAAAAACATGTATGGAGCTGAAAACCCAGTGAGGGAAAAATGGGCTTTGGGCTGCTTATTAGTTAAATAGTTCTGTATGGCACTATCTGCACATGGGAGTCATATTTATGGATCTAGATGAACAGTGGAAGAATAGTGTTTGGAATGATATTCTTGGAAGTGCTGAATTTAAGGACATATATAAAATTAAAATACTGTGCATATGCTAAGTGCTAGGTACTTTATGCAATACAACTGAGCAAGGCATCCCTCAGAAAAGTAATAGCTAGCAGCAAATGATGTCTAGCAAGTGAAATTTTCTGTTGATTCCCTCATTCCCTTTCCTATCTTTCCTTTTCCTGACAGAAACAGATGGAATTTTATTTTCTCACAATCACTGTGAACTGAGACTAACAGCTCCTAAATTGGCAGTGAGGAGGTGGAAAGGTGTGGAAAGAAATAAAAACATGCAAACCCTCTGTAACAGTCTGAACAGTGAAATGTGGAAATAAACCTTGTCATATGAATTAACTGTGACTGGCCTGTGGCTTGCAAGTTGCACCCAATATGTAATGATCCATCAGCTCTTCAAATAATGTATGTTAAATAATAAAATAATTCTGTGGTCCTTCTCCTGATGATTAAACCTTCCAAACTATTATGAAAAAAGAGAAGCACTGCCATGTTATTTACCTCGTGTTGAGGCCTGCAAAGGTTTTTTTCAGCTTTGAAATTGTTGTTTAAGCATGGTCTATACGGAAGCCATTGACTTTCTTAGAACATTTCCTTTAGTCCTCTTTGCCCGGTTTCCTCTTTTCCCAAGCTCTAGTATTTTCTTTTTGTGACCATTATCTTACTTTTTAAATGATATTATTTAATCACAGGGGAGGGCACAATGGTAGTAAACTCAGTTTAAAATCTACTCTAGCTAGCATGCGGATGTCTTCTGAGAAAGCAGACACTTCACTTTCTTGTAGGCTAGTTCTGGAGATAGTCTGGATGTGCCTGAGGAGTATGATTGTCTGACACATGCCCCAGGAGTCACACACGGACTTTCTGTGCTACAGCTATCCTTAATTTTGAGAAAGAAGACTTTCTAAATTGAACAGGTTAAACATCTTATCTTATCCCCTCAGCAGGCTATATAGAAAGATGATGAAATTAACATTTAGAGAAGTAGAAGCTGCTGAAATGCCATTTTATAAACCTTGGCTGAAGTGTGCAGGGGGGGAAGGCCTGATCCAACACTCAGTTTTGTTCCTGAGGAGGATCCCAGTGCAGATTTCCACATGTGTGGGACCTGATCCCACGGTGGGGAATTCACACCGCCCGAGCTGGAGCAAGGGTTCCCCTTCAGCATGAACAGGGTGAGGATATCCTCTCAGGTGAAGAGCATTAAAGGAACAGATTTTGCGCGAGGGAGAGAAAACAGAAAATTATGCAAACAGGCATCACAAAAAGCGTCTAAATCTCAACGAATGGTACGGAGAGCTCAAACAGCAGAGACTGAGGAAATATAAAGCATGGACTAATTTACCTGGTTATTATGAGAAGGCAAAAGTCACAACGGACCTCTTCCTTTTCCTGGGTTTAATTTGGTCTCTGATGAAGATGTTTCGGATATTCTGGATATCCTAATTCCAACCCTGGCCTGTTACCACTGTGCCAGTAAGACCAGGCAGTAGTGCCAAGGCTGGCACCCGCTGTCATGCCTCACTCAAGGAAGGAAAAATGCCACCTTTTCTGAAAAAACATTATGACCTTGAGTGCAGGGTCTTCACCAACTGTCTTTCCCTCTCCCCATGCTTGTTTTCAGAAGGACAGGGGAGGGGAGGGCTCCTTTGCTCCTGAGGCGAAGCTGACCTCAGCTACAGTTGGGATATATTTCAAGCTCAGTTTTAGCATTGCTACAGAACCAAGATCATGCTGGTCCTGAGTACTGGCTGTATGTTACTCTAAGATCAGTAAATTCATTTGGATATGATGGACTTTATAATTGATACTGATATTGCTGATCATGACCTGTTATTTCAAGAGCTGGAGGTCTCTGCATTCTTAGTAGCGCTTGCATTGAACATAACCATCTCTAGGATTGATTACCAATGCCAAGTGATCAGGGTTGCTGCCTCTGGTCTGATATATGTGTGTCCCTTCCTCTTTGCACCCACACATACATGATTCAGACTATTTGACACTTAGCTTAGCCTGCAGTGTAAAGCAATAGCCCCAGAGGCTATATCCTTCTCATCACTGAAGAAGCTGAAACATGGATGTTGCTGATGGTTACACACCTTAAGCTTAAGTAGAGCTTCCCGGAAGATGGCTGTGAAGCATGGGATAAGAGATGTTGAGTACACTAAAATTACTCAGCTACATATTTTCTGCCAAGTGGACCCTGAAAGTTCTGGGAGGAATGCCAGAATGATGCTGGTAGATGAATGTTTCTGAGCCATCTTGTCCTTGACTGCAGGAAAACAGAAGTATTGTTGGATCAGGATATTTTTTATAAGGCTACCCTCTCTTTGTTTTGCTGTTCTTCATATGGAGTTGTGTTAAATATGGGGTCAAAAATCTTAAGAGTCACTTTTGATGGTGCCCTTCTTATGGAAAAACCATGTGTCAGATTAAGCTTTTAGCTATGCAGTTTGCATAGATTGCACCTGATTTATTTCATGGTTACCTCATACCAGTATCATATGCATCTTCCTGGGTTTTCTGGGTTTCTGTTGTTTTGCTGATTCACTGTATACAGCACATTGAAAATGCTTTGTATCCTTTTGAACACAATCAGCCTGATTCACATTCCATATATTGCATGCTCATTTCATGGAAGACCCAGCTTCAGTCTGCCTTAGTGTATACGGCTGTTAAAGTTTTGGCCCAAGTCATATCTGAAACCTCCTTCTTGACCATTTGCTCAACAGGATTCTGTACTATATGTTCTCTTGTATTTTGAACTTTTCCATCTATGCCTAAAGGCAGTGGCTATTGAAATTTGTGCCATGGTGAATCCTTTATGCAGAACTAGCCTCTGAAATATGGCTTGTTTGATTCTTCCAGCTATTTTTCTTTACCTAAAAAATTAAAAATTACCACCACAGTTGCATTACGATTGTTTGAATTACAGTCTTTGCTTTGGTAATTTTGATGAGGTTGGAATGTTTCTAGATAATGATGCATCTTTTCCAAGGCCTTTTCAGCACCTTAAGTCCCTGCTGTTATTATTTTCACAGAATCACAGATGGTAAGGGTTGGAAGTGACCTTCGGAGATCATCTAGTTCAAGCCCCCTGCAAAAGCAGGTTCACCCAGAGCAGGTTGGATAGGAATGCACCCAGACGGGTTTTGAATATCTCCAGAGAAGGAGACTCCACANTACCCTACACTTGCCTTTGTTGAATTTCATTAGGTTTCTCTCTGCCCAACTCTCCAGCCTGTCCAGGTCTCACTGAATGGCAGCACAGCCTTCTGATATGTCAGCCACTCCTCCCAGTTTTTTATCATCAGCAAACGTGCTGAGGGTACACTCTGTCCCCTCATCCAGGTTGTTGATGAATATATTGAACAAGGCTGGTCCCAGTACTGACCCCTGGGGAACACCACTAGTTACAGGCCTCCAACTGGACTCTGCGCCGTTGATCACAACCCTCTGAGCTCTGCCATTCAGCCAGTTCTCAGTCCACCTCACTGGCCACTCATCTAATCCATACTTCCTAAGCTTACCTATGAGAATGTTATGGGAGACAGTGTCAAAAGCCTTGCTGAAGTCAAGGTAGACAACGTCCACTGCTGTCCCCTCATCCACCCAGCCAGTTATGCCATCATAGAAGGTTATCAGATTGGTCAGACATGATTTCCCCTTGGTGAATACATGTTGACCACTGCTGATAAGCTTTTCTTCCTCCACATGCTTAGAGATGACATCCAGGATGAGCTGTTTTGTTGTTGTTGTTGTTGTTGTTATTATTACAGTTCTAGAGCTTTCTTTTCTGTTCAGCACAGCCAGTGCAGAGAAATTTTCATTTTATATCTGCCATTTTTTCCAACATTGTAACAGGTCGAATTCTTTCTATTTGACTTCAATATCTTACACTGATTGATGTTTTTGATGCTCTTTTTCATGCCTTACTTCTAATAGTTGTAACTGCACCTTCAATGAAACCCTCGTTTCACGTTAGCTTCTTGTACTCCAGTGGGATTTTGCATTGATGTAGACAAATAGTCTAAAAGATGTTAATGAAAGATTGTCCAAAATAAAAATTTTTTAGTTCATTTTTGAAGCATTTTCTAATTTTTGATCCCTGTGAAAACTAAAGTAGGCAAATCACATATATGCTAAAATATTAAGCATTTTTATTCTGTAATATATTGCTTTGTGAACAGAGGGAAGAAAGTATGCAGGAGGTGCTGAACATGTAGGAGTCTGTTGGCCTGTAGTAATAAATGTCCCACTTAATCTGCACAATGCTAGATTTAAAGTCATTGTTAAGAATTCTGGATTATCTATGATATTAATAGCTCTGAACTGGTATATCTTTGTCTGGGGTTTGTAGATTTATTTGAATATGCTGGGTATGATGCTCTGTGTTGAAAGAAGCCCACTTGCTTAACAGTAGCTTCAGAAATGGAGCCACCACTGAAGGACAGAGCCAAACATAAGGGGCAGTCTTCTGCTGAGATTGTGGTGACAGCAGCTGAAAAGGTCATTAGGGGACAGCAAAAGAAACAGCAGTACGTGACAGAGCCAGGAGGCTTCATCAGGTTGCTTTTGGGAGAGGCAGGATTGGAACTGTGGAGGAGACCAGTTTCCTCCTGTTTGACTCCTCCTGTGTTCATGGAAAACGGGATGTGCAAAGAGTCTCTGTAAATCGCACCAAAGGTAGCAGCAAAGAAATACTCATGTAATCAATGACTGCTGTAATTAGCTTTCTTCCTAGTGGAAATACCCAAGAAAGCCCCAAATACTGGCTAGCCATGTGGTTTAAGGGGCAGTATAATAATTTTTCAACCCTAAGAATGAGTGCAGCACGCTGTTTTACACAGAATATCTAAGGAAACCATAAAGTGTCTTGATAAATATAATAAAAATGTTGATATATATGAAAATCTGCTCTGGCACATAAGCTTCAAATGCAGCTAAAGAAAAAAACCACCCATGTATAAATCTCTCTTTTTCATGGGTTCGTTTATACTCAGACTGGAGGTAGACTGAAGGTGGGGTCATTAGGACCTGTAACGTCATGCATGTCAGGGCTGATATTACGTGGGAGGTGTTCAAAGCAATGTGATTCAGATTCAGTGCTATTTGAGGCCATGTTACCATAGCCCTGACTCACAGGAGAGAGAAAATTAATTTGGGCTGGATCCTATTATTCTCCCCGTAAATGTATCTTTTTTGGAATATATGCTCATTTTTGATCAAATTCAGTATCTGATTTTCAATGCAGTCCTAGTTTACCTCCTTTTTTTAACATGTGCTAAGCTAGAGTGCTGGCTTTCCAAAATTGCAAAACAAAACCAGCAGTTCCTCTCGATTCTGTTCAGTCTGCTGCTTTTTCCTTCTGCTGGAACGTACACCATCTCACAAGAGCTTGTAGCCCGTTCTTAAGGTTTAGTATTTATCTCCCCATTTCCTGCATAACTACTTTGGCTTTTTTTAGCAATTTTATGTCCTACTGCTATATTTTCTTTAGATCATTGTTTCCTAAAGCTACTGAAGCACTGAAAGTGTGCACAAAAGGGCAGATTTCATTAAAGTGCAGTACATGAGTTTAATTATAACTAAAAGAAGAGAAACTGTCCCTTCTTTGTGTCATCTCTGTGCAGTAGTCATTTCTCCAAATGCCTCAGGCATCTTAGAGCATCAATTTATTAAACATGGCTCAACAAAGAATTCTAGGAGACCATTTTGCAAAGGATGTTTTATTACTGAGTTAACACTAAGAAACATCAAAAATAAAGATTCCTGACTTGGTATATTAAAATAAGCTGAGTTTACAGTCTTTTCAGTACTGAAAACTTTCTATTTTCAAAAGGAGATTCCTGTGACCAGGACTGGATGGAGTAGTGATACATGGATGGGGTCAGTGCAGTGGCATTACTTTTTTCCCATCCCATGGTCTCTGAAGCACTGTTTGGGCATTACAGCTCTCTCTTTGTCCTTCAACATCCCTCTACATTAGCTCAGATGAGAAAAGTCAACCAGATAAATCACAGCTATATGCTATTCCATGGTGGTCTCTTTTCAGATGGAAGCACAAAACACCCCAAAACGCGGGCTCAGGTCCGCGAGAAAAATTGATCACAGTCCCTGTGATTTCTATGGCCTTACCTCCTGGTACACTTCCATTATGTGTGGGGTTTTATACATATATTTAAGGGACAGCTTCCAGCCAAACATTATGAACTAAGGGGGTACTGTAAATAACTCCACTGCTGTTGTGGTGTGTCTGACCAGATCGTCACCACAGCTAGTTGGCCGTAGCCAAAAGAGTGGCAGATGGCATGAATACTGCAACGGTGCCATGAACTGCAATGGTTCGCTGTGGACACAAGTCAGGACCATAGAAGGCCCTATGCCACACATGGAAACATGCCAGTTTCTAAATGAAAAACAAACAAACAAAGTAGTTTCTTTTTATCTTCAAATGATTTAGGTGACCATACACATTGACTGGCTATCACAGGGCTGGTGGCAGGGGACGGGGGAGGAGCGGAGAGTTTTGTGAAATCTCTTGGAAATCCAAAATAACTAAATTTTTCATTGTGACAAAGTAGTTGTAAGTAGGATGTTAGTAATTTGCTATTTGTTTACAAGAGCAGTCTGGTAGAAAGATAATTTTTAGCCCAAACAAGAGAGGAAAAAAACCCGCCTCAAACAAAGTCTGTCCATGCAATGGTATGACATTATCTAAGTAATCCGTGTCTTGTCAGTGTATTACCCCAACTTGTTCTTCACTTGTCCCAGTTGGTAAAAAAGGTCTTTGTTTTGTGCAAATAAAAAGACATTTGAGTACTTCTAAGTGCAACTCTGAAAGAAAAAATATTTGCTTGAGACAAACGACTGTTTTGTGACAGAACTGTTTCAGGTGAAAAGAATGTAAAGGTCTAAGCAATGTGTCTCTGGTGTATAAATAAATGCCCTGTAATTGTCTTTGCTAAAAGTGGAGGTAATGGTGTTGAAACAATAGGCTCCATTGAAAAATGAAATCCTGTAAAGTGATAAATGAGTAAGGTCAGCTGAACTATTTGAAGGGAAATCGTTTTTCTTTCCTTAGCTACTGGCATCTTTAATCTGAGAAAGAAGACTTCCAGAAATTAACTCTGTGTGTTCCACAGAGGTAGGAAAAGACCTGTATCAGGTATAGGATCACACCTGCCACTTCACATAGCACGAACCCCTGCAGTATACTGCCTCTTGACTGGATTAGACAATTCCTAGCACAAAAATGTCCAAACTCTGTTCAGACACGCTCAGCTCCCGCTAAGACAGTTTCACGCAGATGGCTGGCAAGACTGATGAGACTGATGCGTTTCTGACCAGCTTGCGGCCAAGGGGCTAATACTTCGCATTCCTTCTAAGAGGTTGGGGTCCTTTAAACAGGTAAGGGGCAAAAAAATGCCAGATCAGTAGGCCCAAATCCTAGCTGGAGCTCACATCTGCAGAGGAGAGCGCTGACCAGTAGGTAGTTACAATTTAAGGGTGCTTTGACTACTCATACAGCTCACAGAATCACAGAATCACAGGGGTTGGAAGGGACCTCTGGAGATCATCTAGTCCAACCCCCCTGCCAGAGCAGGGTCACCTAGAGCAGGTTGCACAGCATGGCATCCAGGCAGGTTTTGAATGTCTCCAGAGTCGGAGACTCCACCCCCTCTCTGGGCAGCCTGTTCCAGTGCTCTGCCCCCCTCAAAGTAAAGAAGTTCCTCCACATATTTAGATGGAACTTCCTATATCCAAGTTTGTGCCCATTACCTCTTGTCCTATCACTGGGCACCACTGAAAAAGCCTGGTGCCATCCTCCCGGCACCCTCCCTTTAAGTATTTGTAAGCATTGATGAGATCCCCTCTGAGCCTTCTCTTCTCCAGACTAAAAAGACCCAAGTCCCTCAGCCTTTCCTCATAAGAAAGATGTTCCAGCCCCCTAATCATCTTTGTAGCCCTCTGCTGTACCCTTTCCAGCAGTTCCCTGTCCTTCTTGAACCGGGGAGCTCAGAACTCACGCAGATTGCCGTAACAGGCAAAGGTCCCTAACAGCCTCCAATGGGCTGCACACATCAGGTAACACCGCCAGGAGCCGAGCACAGATTTAGCACTGCAGAAGCTTACTGCATATTATTTCACGTTAGCTTACACAGTTGTACAGTGTACTCATGCTGTGCTTTCTTCATTTCTCAGTTTCCATTTTACCTGCCAGCCATTCCCAATTCTGATCTCTCCCAGTTCCCTCCAATTTTGTACATATTTTACATATATAAAAATACTACATGTATTATACTGTGTATACATATATCTAATATGTACATATCTATATAGCACTGCTGCTGTCGCAGGCAGCAGCAGTATCCTGTTGTAAAGAATTCTCCACCCAAGCACATAAGACTGTAGCAGAGCTCAAGGATCCTTATTGCATCTGTAGAAACACTCCACGTGTGATGGGAACATCAGCCTCTGCACCAACAACCAGTGGCAAGGGTAGAGGGCTTCATTTGAAAAGGTTTTCGCTTAGTCTCTGTGCTCATATCCTCGTTTACTCTGAATGCATGAGAAGTTTTCCATTAGAGCTTATTTTGTGAAGTTATTTTGGGAGCAACTTCACAAGCAACTGGATAAGAATAAAGATGTAGCACAAGAACAAACACACAGACAGTGAAAGAATAAAGAAAAAGCTGTTAATGCCAAGTGTGTAAGAACTTATGCTCATGAAAAAGAACTACTAGAAAGAAAAACACTATGTTCTGATAATTCAGATATTCGATATCTTGCTTCTTATACAACTCATTTTCTTTACATCCCTGGTGTTTCCATTAGAAATACGATTCTCCCTCCCTGCCTCCTGTTCTGCTGGTATTTTGGTCATGACAGTTTTTCATCTTTAAGAACAAAGGAATTTTTCTACTTTGTAAGATCAGAGGTTTGTGCAGTCCCATGACTTTCCTCTGACAATGATAACCCAACTGACTGCAAAAAAATACAAGCAAATGTTACAGGTAAAAAAAAGAATTTTATTTCTTACCCTTAGCAGCTGTTAGCTGCAAAAGAAAAATCTGAAGGGGTGCTTCCTATTTAAAATTATCTCTATTATTATCATCATAAGATGGGCAGGCCTATTTTAACCTCTACAGGTCTATTCCTTTGTGATAGCCTCTTAACTCTTGATAGCAGTGTTATATTGTGGTGAGGGGTTGTATGGATTATTCTATTTTAACTTTTCACATTTCCTGATATTCAAGTTCAGTGTATGTTCCTATTTTTGGAATAAAAGACTATATGAGTTGAGATTCTTTGTATTTTTTTCCTTTTTTTTTATTTGTTTATCACCCCTCGTTCATCTCTACATTAAACAGCTCCATGTATATGGTCTCTCCTTGTATAAAAGTCTTGAGAGAATTTCTCATTGGTTTCATTATCTGCTTTTGAAATAATTTTATTTGCATTATTTTGCAATGGAGAGAATAAAACTAAACACAATAGAAAATATACCTCTGATTTATATAATGCTTGTACAGTGTTAGTGTTATTTTTGATGGTGCTTATAGGCCTTTCTTGATAATGATCCTTTTATGCAGACACTTCCAAAGTGTAGCAGAATTTGCCTTAGGGACCATTGGCATCTTTGACCCTTTGTTGGGAAATGTTTGAAAAAAATACCTCAGGCAGAGAAACTTTTTGCTAGCAAGTTCCTGAGAAGTACCTCTTTGTTTGGCCTAAGAGTGAGTGCGTATTATTTTAGCAGTTCCACCATTTATTTCAAAACTCTCTGAATGTACCATTTAACCCTGAGAACTTCTCCTTCACTTTATCTGTCTGTTCCAACACCTCTCCCTCCAATTTCCTCAATCTTCATCTTTATTACCTGGAGGTAGAACAGAAATGGTGTAGGGCTATTCTGACATTTTCTTACTGTTTCTACCCTCCTTCACACTTAAACTTTACTCATATTCTCATATTTTTAACAAAGAACATTTACATAATTTTTTTAAAAATATGTAACACAAGGGAAAATCTTGTTAGAATTGAAAGCTAGCTAGAATAGGTGAAACGTTTCATTTTCTTCACCCAAATGCTGAAAGCTGAAGGTAAGGTGGTATATATATGAGAATGGAAAAGCACATTATTTTTGTGTCTTTGTAAGAAATACTTCAACTGCTGAAACTTCATTTCTTATGCTAACAATGTAAACTACGTATTTGTTCAAAGTATTTAACACTAATGTTTTCGCACAGAGAAAAGAAAACCCCATTACCTCTATGTACTGCTGATTTGGGGTTGTCTGCTGCTAATTCAAACAGCTGCCTTGGGAAAAAATAATCCTCACTTATGAATATTGATAAGGTGGCTCCATTTGGCACTCTCATTCTACTCCACAGCTGTCCCTCCCTTGCGCCGTCTCGTCGCTGTGGCAATGAAGGGGAGCCCCAAAGGAGGACAGGGATGGGTGGCAGGAGGTGACCACTCTTGCCTTGCAGAAAGGGAAGGACAGAGGTGCTGGCAGCCGCTGCTTGTGCTCCTGGCCCTTGTCCTAGCCCCCTTCCCCAGCCACCTGCCCTTTCGCTCTCCCTCCACGCTCTCCAGCAGCAAAGCTACACCCCGGGGCTTTCTGCGCCTGGTGGGGCTCCGTCCCCAGAAAGCTGAGGAAGGCTGTGCCTGGCAAGGAACCCTGCATGCCACCGGCACCCACGTCGCTCCAAAGGTGGGTGTCAAGCGCCCTTGTGGGCAGAAGCATCTATTCCTAATAGAGCCGACTAAACTAAGCTGTAAATAAATGAATAAGTAAATGGTTGAGAAGCTGAATAAATAAAACAGCACTTTACGTATTCCATTTAAACCAAGCTAGTCTGTTTACAAATAATAGTCTTTTAAGGAAAGCAGAAGTCAGTGGTGCTTGTGAGCTTGCAAGCCGAGAGCTGCAAGCAAACTGCCCCTGTCATCATTTGAAACCACAACGCTGAAAGATCTCTGACTTGACGGTAGCACTAAACAGGATTAACCACTTTGGCATCTCAGGTTTCATTGCACTGAAATGGAAATAAGTGCTGTTCACACCAAGAATGGCATTTGTCATATTATTCATGCTTGCGGTGGCCTCTCGGAGTGTACATGGTCGGTCACATCTTGCCAAACAATGTATGACTTGAAACCAAACTTCCAAAAGTGCTTTAATGGTATTATCATCAGTTAATTCTTCTTTTGGTCTTAGAGTACTAATTGAAACAGATAGCAACCCAGCTCAAACACCCTTATACTCCTGACTTCAAGAAAAGCACAATTTTGGGTTTATTTTTATGAAGCACGCTTATTTAGCAGTTAGACCCTCACCCACTCATGACACTCCCTATCACCTGCATTTCATCTGGGGCACGTTTACCGAGGGCTACAGCACGAGCAGGACTTACACAGTGGTAATTTAGGGGCCTGATTCATTTGAGGGTGAATTTGGGATCCTATCACCAGCTCACAGCTGCTGCCCTGCCCCAAAAGGCAGCCCAGGCGGTGGCCAGCTTGTCCTCCTGGCTCTCTGCCCCTGCCCGCTCACCAGCTGGGCTCCCCCTCGCTCCCTCACCCAGCATCTTGGCTCCCTTCTGCCTTCCCCCATGCCAGCAGAGCTGAGGAGCCATGGGCAGCTGCCGGCAGGTGCTGGCAGGGCAAGGAGACAAAAGAAAACATCAGGGAGCTATTGGTAGCAACTGGCAAATCCCATGGCAGAAGTGCTCGGCATCACAGAGACCGTACTGGATTTAGAAGCTGTGGGATCACAAGGTCCAAAGGCTGCGTATGAGAGGAATTCACCCCATCACACATACCTGTATGACTGTGCCAGATTGCCTAAAAATATTGGGAGACAACAGTGCATTTGCTTAAATTTGTTCAATTTCTCAAAGCTTTCCCACAGCCAGAGGACTGGATTTTTATTTTTTGTTAACCATCCAGAAAGCCATCAAACCTTGCCAGACGGACCTCCCCACCGCATGCCTGGGACTGATTTGGGCGGTGACCCCCTCAGAGAGCTGGACAAGCCCCAGCGGCAGGGACATGGCAGTGTTAGCACCAACTGCTGAACTCAAAGGCAGCGATTGTCAGCACTTCATCTTGTTTTCTCTCAGTCTTAGGGAAGAGGATGCTCTGTTTCACCTAACTTTCCTTTTTCTTTTTAACGAGCATCCAAAGGAGAAATGTCAGTATACTAAAGAAAAGGAGACTTGGCTTTTGTTTGCCAAAATGTGATCCTGGAGCCAGAATAGTTGCCTCTGTGGTAACTAAAGAGCTCAACCATTCGATACCCTCCTGTTGGATGACTCTTGCAGTACCGCTTGAAGAGATTTATTCTTACCTAGAGACGGAGAGAAACCAACTGCATTAAGAGAAAAAGGGGTAAGTTATGCCACCTTCCATGCTGTTTTATGGAGCACCTCAACTCAATAATTAATCACGAATTTTAACTGTTGCAAAATTATTCGGAATTTGGGTGAAGTGCATTGCTAAAATATTTGTTGATGCATCAGGATCGGTGACTTAGGATGCGTATTACAGCTTTTGCATTTGGGCCCCTAATACAAACCACTGATCTGGAATATTATAACCCAGAAGTAGAAGTTTTGTTTCCTGGTGCTGCTGCTTTATTTCAAATCCCATGTTTATATCCTTTCCGTAAAATGTTTTCTCCCCTTTGTATTCATGTGTTTTAGACCAGTTGGGAAGCTTCCTACTACATTTACACAAGAAGTTCTGATTCGCTGAAATTGTCTCTACTAAAGGGATGATTTTTCTGCCATTACTAGATCCAAACAAAAAAAAAAAAAAACAAACAAACCCAAAGGTTGGATATTTTAACTCTCAAAACAGGATATTTAGAGCTAAAAGTTCTGAAAATATTTAATTGACAGCATTTCAATTCAAATACAATGTGATTTATGGGAAAACAAAGAAAGAAAGGGTCAAAATGGGGTATTTAGAAACACTGAAACAAACCATTTCCATTCACTGAAACAGTTTTACTCAGTCAGCTTATGAACATGTTCAGGATGTTAATAGTTCAGCTATGGAAAAAATATCATAGAAATGGAAAAATCATAAGGAAGGAAAAACAATTTTCTGTCCAGCCCCGCATATTAGTTATCCAACCAAGAGGCAGCCTGAAACTCCAGAGAACTCGATAGATGTCAGGAAAAAAGCTTCCTCATCACTTCAAATTTTACCTTTTTTGGTATTACAAATCTATTGCAGGTTTTTGTCCCCAACATTTTGGGAGTAAGCGTTTTTTTTTCTTTTTGCTTGTCACTGTGCAGGAAGCACTCACTTTAGGTAATACGAAACTAAATAAAACAAATCAGTTTTCCCTTGCTGGGGCAATTTTAATCACTATCCATCCAATGGCAAAAGACTACCCATAGCTGAAGTCTGTCTTGCCTGAAATTTGTTCCTCACTGCTTTTCCTCTACAAATCAATTTCTAACTAACACAGCAAAATATTTTAACAAGTTGTGTGGCCAATATTCTGTTCCCACTTATTTCTGTGAGCTTCCTGTACCTCAGAGAAGTTATTTTCAGGTTTGCAGCCATGCAAATGAAAATAACATAACTGCTTTTCTTTCAGCATTACCAGTTCCTATGTGCATATCTAAACACCTTATGTATATACTGTAATGTTATAGCATTAAATGAAACTGCTTTAGAATGTCTGAATATTTTTACTTAATATAGTCACAGGGAACGTTCTTTACACTTGTCATCTGTAATTATTCCTGTTCCTAATCTACACAGTTTAAAAATTGTGAAGGAGGTGATGACAATTCCTACAGGCAAGCAGAAAAAAAAAAAAAAAAAAAAAAAGAGAGAGATGTTATTAAAAGAGTATGTCATTGTCACACTTCAGGCCTCGAAGTACTTCTGATGCTGTTCTGGAAAAGGTAAACTTCATTCTTGGGAAAAAACAAATGTTAACTTGCTGTCAGATA
Source organism: Burhinus bistriatus (assembly GCA_013397275.1). Classification (NCBI taxonomy): domain Eukaryota; kingdom Metazoa; phylum Chordata; class Aves; order Charadriiformes; family Burhinidae; genus Burhinus; species Burhinus bistriatus. Next base: position 142,154 of record VYXH01011407.1, on the reverse strand, counting down.
AAAATCTACAATTTCTGTTGAAGTCACATAACCGAGAGTATAAGGCAGATGTATTTATGTGTAAATTAGGTTCTGTTCAGGTAGTGAAACTGTGCATCCTCTTGTGTATCCATAACATACAGGACAGTCATATTGTGACAGCTTGAAAGAAGGAAGACTCAGAAAATAGAATGGCAGTTTAACATTCTTATTGAAACAATTTATTTTTGGAAGCTAGCGGCATGCTCATTGCAGAAACAATAAAATCCTTTCCCTGAGGAAGCCGATACTTTCCAACGCCCTTAAAGAAAGCTTACATTCATTGAATCGCATTGCTGGCAGGGACCACGGAAGGTGACTGAGTCCACCCTCCGCCCGAGGGCCAGTCTACCTGTGCCAGCTCTGACCGACAGTGCCTAGTTCTTCTTGAAGAGCCTGAGGTTGGAGGCTGCACAATCACCCAGCCAACCTTCCTCCCTATCCTCATCATTTTTGTTTTCTAATCGCTCTTGCTGCGTTTTAAACCTGTTCTCTCTTAACCCATCCACTATGGAACCGGAGAGCAGATTTGTCCTTTTCTCCTTACAGCAGTCTTTCATACATTTGATATACATTCATATCTGTATTGTATATCTATGTATGTTATTTTCTCTTCTTACACTTTCCCCCCTTCAACCTAAATCCCTGTTGGTATTTTTTAGAGTTTCCCTACAGGGCATACTTTACAGATACCTGATCATTCAAATGGTCCTTTTCTGGTCTCTTCATGGGCTATATATTACTGAAGCCAGCCAGACCATGCCTACTGAGCTTTTCTAGGGCCGTTTAAATCAGGCTGTTTCACACAGAGTCTGTGCTCTCTTTCTGTATTGTTTTGTGCGGTTTGACTTTCTCACTGCAGCTCTCTGGCATTGTCCCCTTGTATAGACTGTGATTCACATAACCATAGATTTTCTTTTTTCTTTTTCACATAATTGCAGCTTTTTTTCCTGCAGAACACCCAGTAGTTCCCCCTTTCCTATTTGTACAGCTGATCACATCTGCCTCCATCCAGTAGCATGCACTTATCCCTGTTGAATAGTACCCTCCTTTTCCCAGACCTGATCTCCAGTGTCTGAAAATCCTTCTAAATCCTTCACCTGTCCTCCAGCATGCTAAAGCCTCCCAGTTTGGTATAATCTGCAGTTATGTAAACATGTTTTCTGAACCATTGTTGAGTTCATTAACATCTTTCTATCCCCAGATATCTTCATCTACATTGTTTTCCTTGTTTACTTAAAGAATATCATATGAAACCATGTCAAAAATCTTATTAAAGTGATATCCAACATGCCACCGAATGCTTCTCCTCCACTGACAATTCCTCTTACTTTGTTGCAAGAAGGATTAGATTTGACATCTTTTGTTCTTGACAAAGCTATGTTGGCTGTTACTTGTGTTGTAAGTGCTTAAAAATAGCTTGTTTACTTGCTCCAGTATCTTTTCTGGGCACTGAAATTAAATAGATTGGTATATAACTTCCTATTTCCTTCTTTGCTTTCAACAATACTATTTGTCCCTTTCTGTCCTATAATATCTGTCCACTGCAAATTCTCAAAGATAACCACTACTAACTGAGATTTCATCAGCCAGTCCTTTAAGTCCAGGTGATGTGAAAGACGCAAATTTTGTCTGAATAATTTCTCATCTGGTCCGTTGATAGTCAAGTCTAAAATCCATCTGTTTTCCCAAGTATCAATAATGCCTGGTATTTAAAAAAAAAAAAAAAAGAAAAAGAAAAAGAAAAAAAAGAAAATTAGGTGCAAAAATATTAAGAAGCTTGGCTTTCTCAGTGTTGTCTGTCAAAAACTTTCCAGTGCTGCCTGATACTGGAGTAATCATTTGCTTGATTCTTTTCCATTTCTGGTAATGTACTTAAAATTATTTCATGTTACTCCTGATATCCCTTGCTAGTTGCTGCCTTCATTTTCCGATTTCATCCCTGCACGATCAGGCTACACTTTTGTATCTCTCCCAAGTAACCTGACCCAGCTTCTCTTTTCTGGATGCTTCATTCCCGTCTGAGGTTCAGGAAGAGCTTGTGACAGCTGGTCTTTTACTGTGCCCCTTACCTCTTCTGCATGGCTAGTTCACTGACTTACACTCTTGATGTCATTTCTTTGAGGAACTGCCTGCTCTCTTAAACGTCTTTTTCGTCTGCATCAACCTCCCAGAACATCACGTTGACCAGTTATATGAGGTCATTGGAGTCTACCTCCATGAAACATCTTGGTTTTATTTTGATGTTGTTGCTTCTTTCTAAAATCACAAAATCTCCCTGCAAAAAAACCTGTGAAGCTACATATATGTATACACGCATATACACATATATGTATACACACACCTTTCTTTGTGAAGAACACTGAGAACTTAAAAATTGCCTGGGTTTTCTGACCCAAATAATTCAGTTTAATACCTATAAAAAGAAATGAAAGATGATGGGTGAGTTACCAGAAAAGCAGCTCATCAATCTGCTGGAAAATGGAAGCAGGAAGGACTCCTTATTCCTTTTCTAATAACCCTGGACATAAGTTGTTTGTTTTACATCAGCTATAGCTCGTAGGTGAAGGACACATGTGAAGGCACCGTGGACCCATTCGGCTCCTGGATTAGAAGAGAGTGTTACAAGTTTTCTTCTGTTCTACTCTTTTTACTGGTGATGTATCTGTGACCGTGCAGACATTTATTGTTATGCCTATTGTTTATTCTCAGTTTCACCACATCAGAGGTCTAAGAAGCAGGATTAATGCTGGCCGGGCTTCCTGATTTCAGCATCCTGGGAAAATTACGAACAGGTAGATGACTGCACCAGTTCACGTTTGACAGGCTGTGAAACAACAGCTGTAGAAACCAACGGTATGGTGTCCCACTGGCTCCCCGGGAATGAAATCTTCGGCTGTTATATCTAGCACTGGCGTCGGTTTAAAGGATATCTTTAAAATGTTTTCTTCTATGTCTCCCAAGGACTTATTCTATGACACTTGGCACGTTTCTATACCCCTCTCTATAATGCAAATGATCTCATTTTCCTGCAAAAGTTTCTTATGACAGAAAGCAGAAAATATTTCAAATTAGGCAGCATCAGTCTGCATTGGTTATGAGTATACCACACTTGGCCATAAAGATTTTCTGTAAGCACATTTCAGTATTTCTTTGTCTTTTTCTTGTATATTTGTAATCACTTAGATTAGCATATTTTACTTATTTCTCTCATATTGTTTAAATATTAAACATTTATAATTTATGGCAAGGACTCATTTTCCTTGTTTCTGAAGAATCATTTACTGCTTATGAAAGTGCTTAAAACAAATTGTTAGTAGTAACTTGCAATATATGCAGAATACTAATGTGGGCTGTATGAATTTCACTTTCATATAGAAGAGTTTGAAAGTTTGGGGGTATATATTTGGATTTCCTTTTTATCCCCCCCCCCCCCCCCCCCCCCC
>VYXH01011407.1:122276-136844 GCA_013397275.1 Burhinus bistriatus | reverse complement strand
GTTGTCGGCTCGCCCAGCGCTGCGGCACCGTCCGCGTTTTCCTCGCAGTTAAAACTGGGTTTATGGCATACATTGGTTGCCGACTTAGAGGTGGTGTCTTGCATGGTGATTCGCCTTCTCCGTAGATGCGGGATGGTCCAAAGAAAGTAGTTGAGCATGATAGGAAAAGTGCTGTTCTTACGGGGGTGGTCAGCATCGCTGTCTTTAGCCGCTGGGACAGACTGCAACGCAGATTGCAATGCTGTAGTAATTAAATAGTCACATTAAATTTTATGCTTAATTGTTCTTTAGCAATAGAAACATAAAGACTTTTAAAAAACTTCTAAGTATTACTTCTTGCAATTTGAAGTTGATGTTTTTCCCTACAGTTATTTTCTGCTCCTCACTGATTAGTTAGGCTATAGCCCGAAATAATCCTGAAGTCTAAAACGTTTAATGAAGAAGTGAAATACTGATATCTTAGTGAGTTATAATGATGCAAACCTCGCTTGTGACTCATGCATATTCTAACTAATGTAGGCTTGGTGATTAGAACTTAAAAAGCGTAGACTTTGTAGATTTGACAGTAGCTTTACAGAGTGTCCTGTGTCTGACTTGTAAACAGCTCTTCAAGTTTGACTGGTTATGAATCTTTTATTATTCAGAGTAGTAGTCTTAAACCTTTGGATTTTTAAAGCTTTCATGCTGCACCTCACTTTCTGGAAGTGGTGGAGAAAAGCAGTCGGCAAGGGAGTCACTCAGGGTCAGTAACATGCAGCAAGGCATTCGTTGTGTTACAGTTATGTTTGAAGCTCTCATATTAACATCAGGTAATAAATAGGGGAGTGAACGCGTTGTGGCATACCAGTTCTCCACGGGCCACCAGCGAGTGCTGCTCAGACCGCAGCAACCCACAACCCACGTGAGTGGGCTCGTGGTAGCATGTCTGGGGACATTACTTGTACAATAAAGCTGCATGCTTGGGGGCAGGGGGAGCTGGTTTTCTCCCTTAGGGTCTCATAAAACTTAAGTACTATGCAAGGGTGATACGACTTGAATTGATGTAAAGAAAAAGTACATTGAGGACACCTCTGTTGCTACTTTATTTATGGAAGTTTCACAGTAATGCAAGCAGGAGGCAACGGGGAAGAGAGATCTGGAAGTACTTGTATGGCTTTTAACTTCAACATAGTCTGGTTTTGAATATAAAAGTAATGTTTACTGATTTTGTTCGAGACTCAGCTGATGGAGTTGGTGCTCTAGTTTTTTATGTGGTATAAATATGTAGTAATATTTGCATAATAATGGAGTAATATTTGTGTAATATCAGGTTGCTTGGTATTACGTATTTTCACAGTAATGTTCAGTTTTGGAAAAAACGAATACTAGCTTTTGATTAGGTGTTATAGCTGCGAGTATAGACTACTTTCACACTAATTAGATGCTGTGTAGATGCACAAATGTGACTGTCTCCAATTCGGTTGTTCTTAAAATTTGGTCCTATGTTAAGCTTTGATCTTGATGTAGGCAGGTTCAGGGAAGAAGCAATGACAGTTCTCTAAAATGTGTTTCCTCAGACTTTGTATATTGTTACTTGGAATGTACAAATGCCTTTTTTTTTTTTTTTTTCCTCCTTTGCTGTGGTTGTCCTTTCTGTGTCCAGCTACTGTGCTCTCGTAAGGCAGAGGCATTGTTTTCTGGAATAGCTGTTTCAGCTCAAAAGAGGCATCGAAGAGTAGTGTTTCCTTTACAAAACCAAGTGTAATTTTGTTTTCAGTAGAATGAAATTTGTAGTACTGAGATTCCAATATCTGTCTAAAAGTTGTGTGTGTGAAACAATGCTGCAACTTTACTTAAGAAGGGAGGATATGAAAAAGCCTGAAGCAAATTTAGATAGCTCCTTCTGCCCTTTGTACATGGGTGTCTTTTTGTCATGATTTTGTCTCCTTGTTTTCCTGCTATTCCAGTTGGATTGTGAGCTGTGAGTGAGCCATGTTCACTCCCTTTATTGTTGCAGTCGATGCATAATGGAGAACAGGGAGAAATGAGGTCTGCAGTAATTATCCCTTGATACTAAATAGCATCACTAACGGGGAACTACATTTGTCACTAACTGTCCAGGACACTGCAGCTGGCTTTCTTGCTTGTCTGGATACACTTGCCTCAAACAAGGATGAGCGAAATACACAGTTATTCTTGCATATTTTAAGGTAATCTTTGAAAATACTAGTTGACAGTCTACTGTAATATTTTCTAAGTGTAAATATAAAACAAATTACAGGTAGAGACCGGGACACTGATTCAAGGAGTCTACACAAGGGAGGTTGTTAACCAACTTCTTGACCTCTGGGCATTTAAAGTTCTGTTTATTCCCATTTGAAAGAAATCACCTTAGGCACCCAGCCTTAGTGCTGATTGTTTCTTCCAGAGATTAAAATCTTAAATGGAAAGGACTATGCCGTTTGTATTCTCTAAAATGTAAGACTTGCAATGCAAGTGGCTCAGAACTCCAAGATTTTTCTAGCATGTGGGAAAAGCCAGAAAATCCCATATAAAGTTGATGAGGCTTAATAGAGCAGTTTGTAAATATGAAGCAATGGAAATGTTAAATGGAACAGTATTTGTGCTTGAATGTTACAGGTGTTTTCATCATGTAGTAGTCCTGGTATTTTTGCAGATACTTCTGATTTGCAGTTTGGCTCAATGTAATTTGAAGTCCCAGAATATTTGTTAATGTTCTGGTACGATTTGGTGAATGATTCTTTTTTACTGTGATTTGTGTTTTGGTATAGGAGAGTGTTTTTATTAGTACAACTTGTGTGGCTTCTTTGAAGACTTCTTTTGAGGTCCAAGTAATTTGGTGGTACCTTGATGTAGTGGTAGGAAGCTTTAATATTAGTTAATATTAGTTATGCAGTTAAGTTTATTTTTGCATTGTAGTGATAACTGATAGTGGTGAGGTACATGTAGTGTGTGTGAACAGTTTCACTTATGATGTCTAAGTGGAGAGACAATTCATTTGCTTGAGGTACAGCCTCTAAAAAGTGAAACGGTTAAGTCCCTAAGTGAGTTTTAGTTTATTTTAAGAATGTATTTCTGTGTGAATACTGTTTTTGTACCTTCACGCACCTGCCAGCTGACTTGACCTGTGTGGGCAATGTGTACCCAGCTCCTGCCACCCCGTGTTCCTGCAGCAGTGCTGGCCGTGGACCAGCAATGCTGCCTCTTGCTCCTGGGAGCAGGAAGAGATGATTTGGTGAGTGACCAGCTCGGTCTGTGTGTGTAAGTGCGTGTAAACTCCTCACATTGCCTAAAACTTGTATCCCATATCAGTGATCTCTTCAAGTCTATCTATCTATTGTCTTTTGGGATGGGCAAGGGGGCCTTGCGGGAGTGGAGGAGTGGGTTCAGGTATCTGAGTCAACAGTGAGCCGGCTGCCCTTTCATCTGTAGCAGGTGTATAGACAAAGAGTAACTGGTGCATAAATGGTGATGATGACCCTCAGAGGTACTCATGTCTCTTCCTTGTTAGTCTTTCAGCTTGGTCAACAAGGACATAGATCTGGAGGAAAGTCAGGAACTGCATCACAGCCATTGAGAAAGCAGCAACTGTCTTTACAAGCTGCCTTATCTCTTTTATTTGGGCTTGCTCTGATACTTTCTCTTGTATACAGCGGACACTGGCACAGGTATATACAACTAGATCATTTGTAGTAGAGGGGATATACTGTCTCCTACCCTTAGCAAGTCTCTTCCCAAGATCCCTATCACAAAAAGTAACAGCTTTAGTTTTTATGCCCTTAGGATAGGACCAAAAATCCAGTATTTTCTTATCTTACATCTGAATGAATTGAAGAAGTATACACTTTTTCTTTGTGATGGTAAGTTACACAGCTCTCTTATTTCAGCAGTGTAGATTCAAGACTGATTCTAGTTCTGGACTTTAACAGACACCTGCTTTATAGGTAGTGGTTGATCATTTTGGATCCAAATTGGTGCAGTACTAAGTGTGTGCTTATTGTAGTCCTTCTGTGTGCTCTTTTCCTGCCTTTCTGAATTACTTGCAGAGCCTAGTATCAAAGTCTTTCTGAAATACTAAAACTTTTAACAGAATTCTATGATTTTAGTGCTCTTCCATTTGTTTTAGCAGGGTGGTAGACTTTGTGCTCCACAGGCAAGATGCTGTGTAGATATCTTATATCCAAACTAATCCTCAAGTACTTTTTTGGCTTTGTTAGAATAATGCTATATGCAGCTTAAGTATGAACAGCATTTTAGACTGATTTTTTTTTTTTACCCATAAATGGTGTATTTTCTGTGCAGCTCCCCATTTGTATGTTGTCATCTAAAACCAAGCAAAACATTGCCTTAAAGGTAGATGTCCTGGTTAAATAATTCAACTTTAGGCCTTCAGCTTTGCAAATCAGGTCAAATTCTATTTAAGATACCAAGGGAATTCAGTCTTTTCATGAAAGGGATGAACTTTGATGGAAATCCAAGTCTGTTGTCTTCTCAAGGTAATATGATATCCCTTTTAGTGTAGGGCAAAGACGAGGTTGAGCCTTTCATCATCTCTAGCATACATTAGTTCAGAGAGCATCTGAAGTTTATAAAACGTATGCAAGGGTAGCACCATTTTAATGAGGTGCATACCTAAAATGAAGCATGTACCATTATTTATGTACTGCATGGAATCTATCAGAGATTAATGCAGGAAGGATCAGTGGAAGGAGTGCAATTCTTGGGGCACTTCTAAAAGCCCATTTAAAAAGCACAGTTTGTTAATGTGAGTCTTGTACATGGAGGAATGTGGAAGGGCGTCAGAGCTGCTAAATTTGGTAGAACTCCTTATTGTCACTATTGTCTGTCAGGGGCTCAGAGATTAAAAGTGCTGTAGCATGTTTGATGGCGCTTCTCATACCAAGTCTCTCGTATGTGTACCCTGCACTGGAATGCTCTAAAGAGGCAGACAGTGGTTTTCTGGAAAAGTCAGAAGATATGTACTGGATTTAATCATGAAAAAAACAGTGTTGTTATTAGCTGGAAAACTTTGTATGTGGGGTGCAATTTTTTTTTTCTTTTTCAGCTTGTTGTAGGAAATTGCTGCCTAGGTCTGTGTCTGAATATTCTCCAGCACTCAATGGCGTAAGCACTGGGTGGAGGAGGGAGGGGGGATCATCTCCAGAAAGGTGATCTCCAGAAGTAGCAGAAGGGGAGGTGCTTTGCCTCTCCTGGGCTGGAGCCGCACACAACCAGTGACAGCTGTGCTGAGGAAGAGGTGGAGGAGGTTGCCCCATTACAGCCTGCTTCACCTGTGGTTTTTTATAATCGGAAAGTTGTTCTGGGAAGTGGGAAAGAGAGATACAGATTTGCTGTGGATGTTCCTGATGCTTTGAGTCTTTCATCATCTTCCATTTTTGAAGAGTGCAGCAAATACTACTGCTGAGTATTTGCAGCTGTCTAGTCCTTCGGGCACTTAGGAATTGTCTTGTCTTTTCTGACCTGTCAGCACTTTGTTAGCTGCAGAAATGTCTAGCAGCACTGAATGGTGCTTATGAATGTTTACCCAAATAGATGGACAGGTATTTTTGGCGGCATCTGCATGGAGGATGAATTCCTTCCTTTGTGTAAGGGGATTAAAGAAGGATTTTCCTTTTTAGTTAGAGAAATAAGAAGTTGGGGAAACAGCACAGCCATCAGTACCAGCAGCACAGGTGAGCCCAGAGCCTGGAGACTGGAGGCAGCTCTCTGGGGTTTTCTCCCTTCAGAAACGTCCTCTGGAAGGGGGAGCTATCAGGAAATTGCTTAAGGGTTTATTTAGTTCTGGTTGGTTTGGTTTTGCACCCTGATTAGACACCAGTACATGGGACCAATGTTGTTGTCCTGTTGTATAAGACAGGGTGTGCTGTGGAGTGTTGCAGCAGCAGATAGACGTGGTGAGGCAAGTTCTGTCTTTGTTAATATAGAGTGGCAGGGAGTCCCAGCCAGCATTATGTTGTTTGGATTCTCAAGTGGGGAGAGAGAAACAGATACTTTAAGCACTGGAAGAGGATGACAGCAGAAGTATGTTGCTGCTGGCATTGAGTACAAGCAAGGAGAGGCAAGTGTGTTGCTCTGAAACACGCTAATGCCACCTGGGGTGCTGACAGGAGACTGATCCTATACAGAAATGTCCCAAGACTGTTCTCCATGCCTTCAGTGAAAAAATAAATAAATTGTGCACTCTATTTGACTTTCATAGATTTCTGCTTCAGACTAAAGGTGTTTGTGTTTCTCTAGATACTCTGTTGGATGAACAACAAATCTGGACTACAGGGATGGATTTGCCGGCTACTAAGTATGTGGATAGAGCTCTGTTAGATCATATCTGAACCGAGCTTCCACAGCCCTTTTCAAGTTTGGAGGCAACGTAAATGGGAGGAAGCCAAAGTTGCCTAAGAGGTTGTAAAATCCCTTTTCCATCATCCCTCCTCCTCTTGTCTTTCTCCCCCTCGTCCACTTATGTACACGTACTCCCTGACTGCTGCTTTTAAAGCTGATGGTATTGCTTGTTGTCTGCCAAAGACAAGCACAGAAAAGCTCTATAGGGATCTCTAGCATCTGGACATCTCTTACTATGTTTGCAGCAGCAATTTCTTTTCTCCCTTACCTGCTGTATTTACACTGTGCTAAAAGTATGCTTGGTGCCTCACAGAACAAATAGTTTGAGAGCTCTCTTCTGTGTGAAGGGAGGCTGAGCTGAAGGCAGAGGAGATGTATCTGAATGTAGAGAGAATTTCATGCAGGTATGTAGCTCTTAACCAGTGCTAATCGTACAAAATTGTTGGGTTTTTTTGGTGCATAATTTAATTAGCTTGCTTTATGAAAGAAATTTAAGTTAGGCGTTTGAACAAAAGCCAGGTTGAATAATGATGGTGAATGTTTTCAGGAAGAGTATTCCAGGCTTGAAGGGGGAAGTGGAAAACAGCACAGAGGTTCAGTGAGCTGAATTCACCAAAATGTTTAAACAATTTGTTGAACTCTTGTGCTACTGTAAATATGTACTAGTAAACTACTAAAACTAGCAGTTTTACTTAAGATATGTAATGTACGTGCTGCAAGCTGTATTTTTGATTTATTTGAATATAACATTAAAATACCCTTTCATGTGGGAAGACTGGCATTTTAAGAATATTTAAAGCTGTTAATGGCCAGTCAGCCGCTTTGCTGAACTGCTGACTTCACACATACCATTTCCTTTTTCAGGTTTTTACAACCCCACATCTTCTGACTTTTAAAGCAGGATGGGGAGGGAGGGAAGGAGGAGAAAAGCTATTTTTATTTTCCACTGGTAGCCATAGAACAGCTCTAAACTTTAATTTTTAAAATTACTGTCAAATTAGTAAATGTTGAATCTGCATGACATAAGTTGCTTCTGTTATGTGTTGATACAAACTATGCTATTTAATTTGGAGACCTTACTTTTCTACTGTTCTCATTTATAAGTATTTCTTGTTTCAGGAATTTTTGGGACAAATCTTTGGTCTAAACCTTGTTAGTGTTGCTTTTGAAAATACACAATGCCTCGCTTTGTACTGAATAATACACTTAGAATGGTTTGAGGGCTTAGAGAGATTTTTGTAGTCTTGAAATGTATGACTTTCTGTAATTACAGTTGCTCATATTCTAAAGCAGATCGTAAACTTACCTGGAGAGAGAGCAGAATGTTTACAGGCAGTATTTTACTGCTGACAGCTTAAAAGTTTGTTTATGCTAATCACTTCATAAATAGTGAGCACTACACTGTTGGTGACTTTCCGAGGAATTTTGCAAGCGTGGAAAATTTCTTCTTGATGTTAAGGCAAATGATGTTACAAAATGATATTTGTAAAGTACTAAGTACCCACTCTTCTCTAAACAACTTGAGAAATATTCAAACTTAGTTGTTGTAATAATACATATGGCTAGCTAATATTTGCTCTTTTGAAAGCATGTAAATTTGACAAAAGCTTCTCTCTCCTAGCTCTGTTTTTATCAACTAGAAGAGAAGGTATTCAGATGTATCAGCTCATTAGAAGTTCTGCTGTATGAAAACATCGAAGTTTAATTTCCTTTCCTTGAAAGAATCTCACTTTTTTCTTTTTTTTTTTCTTTTTTAACAAAGAATGTGGACTAAAAGGGATTCCAACTTAGATCAAATTTCTTGTCAGAACACTGACTGATTATATATTTGTATGCATAAATGAAAGAAGACCTGATCTTTATGTTTTGTTTTGAAATCATATGTAATGCTAAATAAGACTGGTTTTATAACTACAAAGCTCGTGTTTCATTTTATAAACTTCTGATCCATTTGTGTAAGTTTTTTTTTCTCTTAGCCTTTGAGATCTTACTTTTCTATAATGATGCTGCAGTATGCTCTAAAAGGTGTACACTAATTATTACAGAAATAAGGAAGTATATGCTCTTGTGCCTTGAAGTATACTAAATGAGTCTACGTACTGGGTAACTTGCTGGAAAGTAAATTTTCAAGTATTGGAAGTCTGGAAATATTGCATGTTATAGAAATACTCCTTTTAAGTCTTACTGTCTTTACCTCTTTTCAGCCCCTTAAAGACTTCTGAAACTGGTATGAAATAGGGTTTTTATTTAAGACATAACAGGTGAATAGATGATTAGGTTTAAAAAAAGATATTGCAGATTCATGAAGGATAACTTTGAAAGAATGCAGTTAAGTCCCACTTGTTGTGGAAGCAACTGGTGCCTGTAGGTACACGTTACCCACGCGTGGATGCTGGACTGGGAGCTGCAGCTGCCGGACTCTGTGTTGGCCCCCGGAGGAGGCTGTGCAGGTCCTTTTCTTGAAGGGCTCTCTACAGTGTTTGCTGTAACAAACAGCAAGAAGGAGGCAAGGAGCAGTAACAGCGATGGGAGCGTGGTGATACTGGCTAGCGATTGTAACTGGTGTCTCTTGTATTTCTATAGCTAACAGCATGTGAATGCTGGTGGTGAAAGCAATGTAGGTCTTATACATATGAAAGAGTTGGGGGAGAACATTTCTTTGCTTACATTGCGCCTATCCTCTGTCTGTAACTGGTTTTGCTGTTCAAACTAAGTGTAATTCTTTTCTCCCCTTACGTATGAAAATTTCATCTGGAAGCATTTGTAGAACAAAAAGAATGAGGAAAGAGAGGGGCAAGTATAACTCCTTGTTCAGATTGAGCCTGAAAAATGTCTGCCGGTATTTCAAGCTAAAATTAAGAAGAACATAACCCAAAGTGGATGTTTTGTTAGATTCCTTTTCTGTGCTGTGTGTCTGTATAAAAGAATAGCCTCAGTCCTTATCCAGCAGAGACTGCCCATTGATGACTGTCCCTTCCTCCCCTGAGGATGGCAGTGATGAGGTCTGAGTTACTGCATTTACACCACTGCTAAGGTCAAAAAGCTAACTGGCTCTGAAATTGGTATCTCTATCTTACCTCTGAGAATGAGATGCAGAGCCATTGACAGAAAAACCTTAATCTTTTTGGTGGGGACTAAACCTGCAGTCTACTGGTTGCTTAGGCTTATTTTAAATGTTATATTTATCTCTGTAATTCTGTGCTATGTATTTTTATGAGCGGGCATGCTGTCAAGATAAACTTGCACTGGGAAGCCCTAAATATGCATGACTTTTCAGAACATTCAGCTTACTTGAGTGCCTAGCTTACAGTGAGAAAGGTAATGGAGATGTGTAGCAGGCAGAACAGAGAATGATTTTGACATTTTCTGTAGAATACTAGCTTCTTTGAAATGCAGCAATACATGTCCTTTGAGAAATTCTTTCAAAATGAGAAGAGCAAAGTTAGACAGGAAGAATGTTTTCCATCCTGTTTTCTGATAGCTAGTATTGTGTAGTAGCAGTGCAGATAGGGTGAAGGCTTAGGCTTGTCTACTAACAATACTGCTTTCTGACAAAGGGCTCACACAGTGAGAGGTGGTTAGTAGAAGTGATTTGGGGATTAACAATGAAAACTTCAGTAAGGAATTAAAGGCAGATCAATGCTTTCCATCTGATTTTTTAAAAGAAGTAACTGATGTAAGGGACGCTAATCAGAGAAAGAATAAAAGTCAGTTTACAGGATGACTTGAGATGTAAATAATATACTTCATGAGTGTGGAGATCCTCCATGGCTCTTTCAATTGAAGATATTTTGTCCCAGGTTCATGTTTGCTTGTTTTTTCTCAGCTTTTTCCATTTCCTTAATTTACAGCAACCAGTTTCTCACTGCCATTCACTAAATCTGTGGGTTTTGGATGTTTTCTGTCCGTGACTGACAATCACTATGCTTAGCTTGGTCTTTGTAACTTTGGTTTTCATTCTGCTTCTTTGTGCACCCTAAAGCCATTATGCATCATCCTTGCCATAGCATTTTTATGTTTGCTCTTATATTCCTGACCTTATTTTGTTTCATTTTTTTCCCCTTCATTTATAGAAGCTGCTGGATTAATTTCTTAACCCCAGCTTTCTGTATCACTCACTCAGCTTGCTTGCCAAGGTGCACTACAAGAATGCCTCGAGCTCTGTCCTTTCTACGTAGTTTTGTCAAAACATCCCTGGAGGTTTCTCCCCTGTATTTCCTGGGGTTTTCCTTCTGTGGTGGGTGTGCTGTGGGTTGAGCCAGGCTGGTGATGGTGAGTGCAACGTAAGAGGACTCCGTCTTGGTTAGCAAAGGACATAACTGCCTTGCTTACAGTTTGCCGCCTAATGACGCAAGGCGACGGAAAGCTGTTCCTAGGTCTGCCCCTGCAAAAGAAGATACGCTTTGTTTCAGACTGACCCTGCTTTCTTTTGGAGGTAACTGGTTTTCATTTTGCCATAAATCAGCAGCATGTAGCGGTTGTTAGATAGAGGCTCAGAAATACCGTTCTTGAATGTTTTCTGTGACAAACAGCACTATCTACAAGCTAATTTAATAAGCGACTCTAAATTGAATACTTAAGTGTAACTGAATTTTAAGTAGCACCTCTTCAAAACAGTAATATATTGTATTCCTGCAGTTGGGTTTGTCTCGTTTCAAACAGCACTTTCAGAACTTTCAGTTGTCTTATATTTTTAACAGGCTGGTGGGCATGCTGTAAAATAGCCTATCTGGTACAACACAAGCTAATGAAAAGCTGGAATCCTTTTTATGTTCTGACAGACACTCCGGTTGTGCTAAACTTGATGACTATCACTGCGGGGTTGGAATCTTTATTACTGCACCAAGTGCAATCTGGTACTTGGAACAAAAAGATAAAAACCATGCACTGTTTTAAAGTAATCTGCAAAAACAGTTACTTTGACTCTGCATCACCTTTCACGATTTATTACTTGCAGCGGAAAAGCTTTGAATTTTTGGGGGAGTCTACTAAAGTATCAAGTATTTCAAATTTATTTGATGGCTTAAAAGGATTTCTGTTCTTAATCCTGATGATCACTTATGCTATGAATGCTATTGTGTAGCAAAACCTGCTTATTTTATTGTAGTATTTAGTTTTATTTATAACTGCTTTCAAGTCTCAATCTTGAGAGTTTTTGTAATAACTGTCCAGCATGTTCACACACAGCTCACACACACTAAATGAATTCTTCATTCACTGGCATTTTTAAAACCATATTTAATTAGTTTTAGCCATGGGACTTGCACTGTATAAAATTTTCATCATGCCATCCATCAGCATAGTGTGCAAGTTCCTTGAAGTTTCACTGAAATGTCAGTTTCAGGAAAATAATCAGCTGTATAACGCTTCTCTTGTTATATCCAATATGTATGTATAATTTTTTTTTTTTAGCATGCGATTATAAAATTGAAGAAATTCCAAGTAGATAATGTGCTTTTCAACTATTGCTCCTTTTATGTAACACTGGAAAGGGGTAGCTTCTAAAACTGTTACCCTTGGCAAAATTAATCTTGGAAAATGTATTTATTTATATTTTTTTTAAAAATCTTGAACTTTTGATGATGTCAACTTTAACCTCATGGGAGTTCCTTGAAAGGAAATGATCAAAGAAGGTAATTCAGAAGTGTCAATGTATTTTTACCCATTATTACTTGAACAATTAATGGAAAAGGATAATAAACGTGCTGGCTTTGTTGCTTCGAGGCTAAAAAGCTTCAAATGAATTTGACTTGAATTGAACACAGTTAACGTTCAAAAAACTAGATGCTGGAGTAGACAATCACAGTAACACACACAAAAAATGAAGTTTTGGTTTTGCTGTTATACAGTAGTTTAACTAATTTGGCCCTTCTAGTTTCTAAACGCTACAAGAGTGTACCTCAGTGCTTTTATCTGCAGTTAGCATTTCCCTAACAGGTTCTCTGTGCTCTTGTTACAAGTCGTAGTGGGCAGGGGTATCAGTGAGCGCTTGGGCCTTTGTATATAGATTTCTTACATCAGTGTTTTGTTCCCCCTTCCACTGTTGTTGTGCAGGATAGTGTGTTTTACCCAAAGATGTTTAAATTGATGATTAACTCTGTGCAAGTGAGACAGGATGAGGGGGTTTATGTATAAAAATCTTTCTTTCTTCCATTTTTCAGTAATGTTTGTTGGGCAAAAAAGGAATAAAGCACGTTTTATATCTTTCTTTGTATTAGAAATCCACAGACAATGCAAATAATTATACAATGAACTATCTAAAACAATGAAATAAAATTTTTTGGTTTTGTACCCTTGCTACTTTGATATATCCACTGTTTACACACTGTTCTTCTACACATAGTTTCTTAAACATTTGCAACTTAAACCCAGCAAGATAATTATACACCAATACAAAAAAAAAAAATCCTCCTTTCCAAAAAAAGAAAACCCAAACCCCAACAACAACCTCCTCCCTAACTTGTTGTATTACTACTCCACAGGAAACTGTTGTGCTGAAAGGAAGAATTAACTGGTCTTTCAACTTCAGCCTTTTTATTGTGAGAAGGGAGATCACAGAAGTGTTACCATGGGGAGAACAGCAGCTAAAGGTAAGGCCTGATAGCTTTTATCCAAGAGGAAAGAAAATAGGGAACCTGCTAAACTCTCTTTTTGAAGGTGGTGGGATATTACTTGACAATTACTATACTGTTAGATTAAAGAAGACAGTTTATGATATATGCTGAGTACAGGTAAGTTCAAACTTCACATTACTTTAGAGTAACTATGCTAAATTTGGCTTATCCTGGAATTCTACAAGTTCAACCAAAGCAATTCTGTCCTGGTACAGCCTTGAAGCCATTATACTACTCTAAAATTGAAGAATGTGTCCAGGTGTGATATTAAATAAAATGTAGTGCTTTATGCTGTAAACTGCATATTGTTTAGCAGAATGATAACTGAGTAATACAAGGAAGCAAATTTTATCACAATGGATGGCATTAACAGCTGTCCCTTGAAGATAAAATGAACCTTTTTAAATAAATTAATCCACAAACGCACAGTGTACTATGAAGGTGTCATTTCTGCTGGGTCATGTCTGCAGAAGTTAATTGTGAGTTGTGAGTTAAGTGCTGAAATAAAGAGTAAGGCTTAAGAAGGAACAAGGGTGTTTGGGTTGGTGAAACAAAGAGAATGTGAAGAAAGACCCACTGTCTGAAACCAGGTTGCTGCTACTTTTCAAAGCTTTCAGATGGGTAGTCCTCCCCCATAAAAGGCTGCTAACACTTTTGTACTTTTCTTGAGCTTTCCACCTTCAGCCCAAGCTGCTTTATGTGCCTGTGCGCTCCCTTGGTAAATAATTGTCTTTTGCTATAATAGATTTTCTGTAATGGCAGGAGTCATCTGTTTAATTGTGGCACCAAAAGTTTATGGAGGAAGCCTATCCCCTTCTCTTGTAGGCTTTCTGCATGGCTGTTTTTAAATATACTGAAAGAGACACCCTGTTCTGGGCAGATAAGATAAGAATCCCACTAGGGAAGCACAAAAAGAAGGGAAAGGAGACATTTCGTACTCTGCATTGATATCCTCAACTGTGTGCACTGAGGCTTGGTGAAGGGTAGCTAAAAGGTGCTCCCAAGCCTGTGTGGTAGGGAGTGAAGAAGGCCCCTTCCTGAGCTATGGTAAGTCTTGGGCTTGTCTTAGTAAACTTGACCTGAAGGTAATTGTGTAGCATGGGGAGAGCAAACACCCAAAGGTATTTCATGGCCATCAGGAAGACACAAGGGGTTTCTTTGAGAAAAGTGGTCTCCTGCGGTGTTTTGAACACCCGTCAGAGTTGAAGACTTTGAGGTGGCTAACAAATAGCTGCAGAAATCTCAAAAGAATGAGTGTGGACTGCTTTTTGCCCACATAGGACAGCAAGCCAAAACAAGTCTTGGAAGATAACACGTATATGGCTCCTCATGTAGCGCACCATTCTGTGGTAAAAACTAGTACTATCAAAAAATGTGATGCTTGCCAGCACTCAAGACAAAGCAGTCATCTTGTTTGTTGAAAGGTTAACTCTTCCCAGAAAGAAGTGTTGTGGATTTTTAAAGCATCTTGGGCAAGAAGCTGGAGTTCAACATGGGAGTTTATGAGAGGAACTATACGTTGGTCACCAGGATTATTTTTCCCAGGCCTTATATTCTAAAGGTGCCTTTTCTGATTGGTTGATTTTTTTTTTTA
>VYXH01011407.1:111270-122191 GCA_013397275.1 Burhinus bistriatus | reverse complement strand
TTCCCCCCCCCCCCTTGGCATTCACAAGTCAGTCAACATAGCTTTGTCTTTTTTCTTCCTTGTCTCTAATTTCTTGCATGATAGATGTGGTTGCTCTTGCCTGTCTTCTGTTGAGTAATCTTATCAGCAGAAGAATTCTGTGGTTACAGATAGGGTGGGAGTAATGTAAACACATGGAGTTTTGAATCAGTAAGCAGAAAGCACTATGTTAATAATCTTACTCTAATCTTGGTTTATATCTACAGCTTTAGTTTACAAAGTGCACTGTAGAGAAACAGTTAGTGAACAATAGGATATGCTGCTTTTGTAATTTTAGTATATGCTGTATTCTGATCTTGCTACCTAGAAGAAAACAATCTTTCATGGGATTTTGAAAATAAGTATTTAGCCTGTATGTATTATAGGCTAAATGTATATGTATTTATATAGCGAATATATAAACTCTACATATTTATATGTATTACTATATTTTTAAACTTTCTTGGAAAATGGTATCCCATTCTTTGTTCTTTTTTTTTTTAAAGAGAGCTGAGTAGCATGTGATTAAGTCAAAACTAGCAGCATTTCATTTTCATTCGTGTTTTGACAAAATGACCTAAAACATACTCTGTTTTACACTGGAAAGTGGACTGAAACTTGTCTCTTGAAAAATGGACTTCATGAGTAGAGGAAGATAGGTAATGAATTAAAATTACCTACTGTTTTTGTCACCATGATCTTCAAGACTCTAGAACCTAATGAGTCTCTTCTGTCTCTAATATATGAATAAAGTTCCCATTTTCAAATCCACTTTTCAGGTTTCAAGGAATTAGTCATTGAACATGGGTAGGTGAAAGAGATGAAAAGAAAATACTCTTTGTACCTGCGGAAGTATTTCCCTCTTTCATAACCTTATTTTTGAGGTTTGACCTCAAAGTTTGACCAAGCTGAGGGTCATATGCTGAGGGAGCCATCTTTCTCAGCCCAGTGATTTGATATAATTGTCTTCCAGGTCGTAATTTTGTTTTCAGTGATCTTTTGAAACTAAATTTACTAGAATGTAGGATATCAAAATTTCAAATGTAGATTGGCATGCATTAAAAAAAAAAAAAAGAAAAGCAAAAAAAATTAACATGTATTTCATATTTATAAAATTGGATTTTAATAAAATCTTATTTTCTTTAATGTTGCTTTTGAAAATAAACCATAAATTCTTATCCATCCTAACTGCTGACATTGGGAGAGGCACACCAGACCAAGGCATTGTAGCAACTGCAAGGTATAGACTGGGGGAAAGTTTTCTGAGGTGGGAGTAGACACAGGGTATCTCATGTGAAAACAGGTTAGTAATTCTTGCTGCTAGTAACTTTACATCTGCTTAGACAAAACACTCCAGCTTTGTAATGGTCTTCCCAGCATGTAGGGTTGGAATGCATAAAAGCAAGGGGAGCCTTTGAAAACAATCTTGGTTTTATTCAGACTTGTTTTTGAATGCTTCTGCATGTGCTGGGTGAGTTTTACATGAGCATTTTAAAAAGTACATTTCTGGCCATCAAAAACAAGTGATAGCAATGGTACTTTGGGTTTATTGTGAATGAAGACGCCTCCACCTTAAATGAAATAGATGTTTAAACTGTTATTGGGGAATCTATTTCTTCTCATTAATGTCATAATCTCTCCTTGTTCTCATAGTTTTCTAATGGCTGATGATAAGAAAAATGTGTTGCCAAGAGTGTTCTATTTCAGCGTTCGTATTTGCTGTAATATTTGTGAGATAGGCACTAAACCTAACTGGTACAGGAAATAAATAATTTGGGTTGTGGTTGTCAGCAAGAACTCATCTGGTGTCCAGGCTGTGGTTTTTCACATTCTTTCACCTGTTCTTGATGTCTGTCATCATGAAAGGCTGTCATCTTGTTTGAAATCTGGCACTGTTGGGTAGATACTCTTTCATGACTCTGTCCTTTCAAGCTTTGGGTGTTCGCAGGAAGCAGTTATTAGTTTTCTTCTTCAATAAGTCTCTTATGTGGGACTCCATTGGATTTCCTCTTCGGAAGTGGATTGGGAAATTATCTATTCTGTAAGCTGGCAGCCTGATGTCTGCAACAGTCTCATGACTGTTTTTGGGAAAGCCTGACTAACTGAGCTTGTAGAACATGGTGCCACTGCCGGGTAGAAAACTAGCTGGATTCAGCTCAATCCCAAAGAAGCTGGATGGAATACATTTTGGTCTGTAGGAGGGAGAAGGTGAATGTTTGCCTTGTGTCTTGTCATTGTTACTGCACTAGTTTTAATATTATCCCTTCTCAGATTCCCACTGGTAGTTGTTGTAAGGGCCTAGGGTGTCCACTTGTGTGGGTTAAAGCTCTGCTCCTGAGGAGGTACTGTGGTTAGAGCTCAGTGGGCACCATCCAGAAGTTTTTCAGCAGGTTCATCTGAAGTTGTCCTCCATAAGGATTTTTCTTTGGGAACCTATCAAATAGAAAATGTTTCAAAGCAAACTTTTTCCAAAAGAAAGCATGTAAGTCAAGAATGAAGACTAAGTCAAGGGGTAAACATAGCATTTTCTTTCCTTTTCAAAGGATCTGCGGTACTCCCCGTATCTGCTTTAGGAGAAACAGGTGATATTTTTTGCAGCATGTTTTGATCAGGTATGTAGCTGTAGATATATTTTCTAGGACTGTGGAGTCTGGGCTATTCTTGGAAGGCGTCTTGGCCCTGAGTACGCTAATAGGCTTTCGTGGCCCTGACCAACTTCACCTGGGGCCTCTCCCTGCCCTGCTCAGGACCCAGGACCCCATGTCGCCCTCCTGGGCCATCAGCCCCTGCCCCAGTGATGCCAGAACAGGGCCGCTCTCCAGATCCCCATAGCCCTGCCCTGCCTGGCCATGGGCCCTGCCAGGCTGGGCCCACCCATAGGCCCATGTCCTGTCCCAGCCTCGACCTGTCCCCAGGGAGGGTGCCCAGTGCTGGGGCTGCCTCCAGTGCCTCCCCCTGGGGTAGCTCCTGGCTGGGGTGGCCCTGACTGATGAGGCCCTGCCTGGCCTCCCCTGACGGGGACATGGCCATTGCAGGACCCTGGCCAAAGGAGCAACACATCCTACTGAGCACAGAGCCAGGGGGAATGACTTATCCTCTCCTCACTGACCTGTGAGGCAGAATTTTGGGATTGATGACAGAAGAAGCTCCTGCTGTACGTGGCAATTCCTCAATAAATAATGAAAGAAGTGGGTTGGAAATGAGGAATGTCACATGTTGCTTGTTAGTACTCTCTGTTTCAGGAAAAGCCTTACTTACAGAAAACACAGAAGAGAAACGTTATTAGGGCTTACAATGAGTTGTTCTGCAGCAAATATTATCTCAAGTGTTTCTGATCACCAAATGCTTCTTATTATAGGTTAGGAGCGGTTTTATTTCAAGCGCAAGCCAATCAATAGCTAAACACTGAAGCGCAAGCAAATACAGGAATCGGCTACCAACACAATCTTTTGGTACAAGTGAGCCATCCCTTCACCTGTAACAGTTCAGGCTAACTCGGATGACCCAAGGTGTTAGTTGAGGCACGTACCTTCCCAGAGGAGCAGCCGCTTTCCCAGTGCTGAGGTGTTTATAAACAGAGAGAGTTATTCTGCCACGCAGAGCTTGATCACCTTTTTAAGTCTGAAAATGTAGTTGCATTTTGGTTGCTAACTCAGTGTCATATTTGAATTGTGCTTGAATCCGTGAGTGTCAAAAGCAGGTCACAAAATCAACATATTTTAAAGATGAAAAGGAACGAGTGGAACTGACCCCTCAATCTTCTCCATTCTAGCCTCCCAGTCCCCCTGTGTGTGTCTCATACACGCTGAAATCTGGCAAAAATGAAATATGACAGACTCCTTCCTGTATGTGTGTAGAGATGAATGATAGAGAAGGCAGATTCTTCTGAATAATTTTTTTAAAATAACTGACACGTGCACTGAGATAGCTGCTTGCATTTGAGTGTTCAAGAATTTAAATATAGAATGGAAACTTCAACTAAGAAATATGCTTTTAGGGTGGGTTTGGGTTTTTTTCTTTTTTCTCAGTTCATAGTGGTCTAGACAAGATTTAAAGAGATATCCAGTGATCCTGAGGATCTCAAATTGCGTGTAGGTTGAGTAAAACTGTTAAAAATTGGGACAGGGTTGCTCTTTGTGGAGCTAATACTATGTTTTCTGCAACTAGATTTATTCTGATAGTGTAATATAAAGTAGTCAAAAGCTCTGCTTTTTCACGCTGTACTTCTCAATATATTTTGAAAAAAAATAGTGCAGTGATTAAATTTATAGTACAAATACCTTTTTAATTATGTATGGAAATGAATAAAAGAAAGTCAATATTTGGAACAAGACATTCTATATTGTTTGAAAGCATTCTGTATTATGCTGGACATCGTTATGATGTGAATATTACATTTATTATGTAATGGAATCTTGTCTTTTAGATTCAAAGAATATTAAAAAAGAGAAAGATGGAAAGCATCAGCAGGCAAACAACCCGTCTTTAAAAAGTGGTAGGTATTGCAGCTGTCAGGTTCTTAGTTAAGGTATCCTAAAAGAAAAAGTGTGTTTGGATTGTCCTGAGGCTTTTTTTTCTTTTTTTGCAATCTCTTTGGCTATTACTGGTGGATAGTTAAAAATATACTGTTGCTTTTGTCTAACTCTATTAGGAAAGTATGTTTTGATATAGAAAATTATGGTTGAAACTGCTTGACTTGAGCCTGATGGTTTTACTAGCCGAGACAAGTACTCTTTGTATATATAATCAAAGATGCTGTGTAAACATTAATTTTTTTTAGATCATTACTTATTTGTCTGTTCTTCTCATCATGGATTTCCCTGTTTCGTGCCTTTTCTGCTGCAGTTATCTTCTTTCCTTAATGTGTTTGCTGATGCCAATGAAAGGATTTTCAGTTTAATAGCCTGAGTTTTTTGGATTGCTAACTGGATTAAATTGCCTGGGATTCTAATTTTATTTTAAACAAACTCTCTTTTCAAATCAATTGTGTTTTTATAATAAACTGAGGAAACTACACACTTGCCAAAAATGATCCAGCTTCTTACCAAACTTAGACAGCCTCTGCTATCCTCAACAGGTGCCATAGGGCAGCATATACATGAGATTGCTGGCAGTTTAGCTTTTGTGGGCTGCAGTGAGGGCAGCAGCATCCTTATATACCCTTCATGTGTTCATGTTGGTTGCTTGAATTTGGGTCAGTAGGAAATGGCATGAATACTGTTGACCAAAGTAGAAAATCTCTTCAGTTGTTGTTAGTTAATTCGTGATAAAATGTCACTGGATTACTTAAACTCTCACTCTGCTTACATTTCCATGCCCTCTGACTCCTAATAGATGGTCTGATTCAGAGCTTTACTTGGGTACCACCAGAGGAGTTCCTTAACAAGTAGTGCAGTTACTGAACAAACGTGCTGAGATGCTAATGCGGTAGCTGGGTAGTTGAGGTGATGACTTTGAATAAAAGATAAGATACTCTGTTACCACCAGCCACAGTACAGCTTTCTGCTGTTATGTTTGCCAGACTTAATTCTTCAATTTCTTGGGATCCTACCAGTCATCTTTGTTATTCCTCCATGTTACTTTGAGACAGGAAAGGAAGTGTATTTGTGTCTTGTTTTCCCTCTTCTGCAGTGTAAGAGGAGCTCCAGTCATACTGAACTCTGCTGGCATGTCAGTGGTTTAAAATAATGTTGTCTGACATGACAGATGGAGCCCCATAAGATGCACACACACCACACAACCCCCCAGCAAAGTGCTTTTCATATGTGGATAAGATAACCATATTTCATGAGTCACTGGAAAATGTCCCTGCCTCCTCCTTTGATAGAGAGCAAGATGTTGAAAAAGCTTTGTGGGGAAGCAGTGCTAAGCAGGCAAGCCTTATTCTGTCATCTGTGTTCTTCCACTTGGGACTACACTGTTAATCTTGTGTCTGAGCACTGAATTTACTCGTGAAATCTGGACTCAGCTCTTTCAGACAGAGAGGAGTGCCTTGCTGAAGATCGTGCAAGATCTCTGATTTTCTGTAGATAATAGTTTTTATCCTGTGTTGTTGCTTGTTGGTGGCAAGGAAGAAGGAGCCTCTTGATGCTGGATGAAGAAGGTTGCCTTACAATGATTTGGGCTAGCATCCAGGAAGTTTTCAGGGGAATGTGTGGTAGGAGAAGCTGAAGAGGAGGAGAGATACAGAGATGTGAGAAGAACAGGTGAAAAATTAGACTAAAGTAGGTAAAGATAGGAGGAGGAGAAAAATTCTAATTGAATGATCACAACATATAGAAGGAGGTAGAAGGTATAAAGCAGGGTATGAAATACCTTACTCTTAAACTACTATGTTTGCAAGAATATGTAAACCAAAATTAAAAGGAAACCTCATCTTTGTTGACAAAGAGAGATTGTGGGATGAAGACTAGAAAAGATACATCTGTCTGTCAAAAGTCTCATATGCATGGCAAAGGAACCTAGCGATAAGATAAGAAGACACGAGGTGCTCTGTCGGCTTAGACAGTGTTTAGGCTATGTTGATACTGTATTAAACTAACCTGAATAAACCAGCTCCTTAAATTCTACCTATCTACAAGTGACACTTAACTCATAGTTTAAATCTACAATTTAAATGTTGTAAAACTTTGACTTAAACTAAACTGAAGCATTATGTACAGTAGAAGACGACAGGGAGCACTTCAGCAAACGGGTATTCACATATTGATGGGAGCAGATGGGTTGCCTCCAGGGGTGCTGAGGTAGTTGACTGATGTCACTGTGAGGCTTCTCTCTCATTTTGGAGAGGTCAGAGTGATTGGGGAAGTTTCATGATAACTGGAAAAGGGTAAACAGAATGCTCAGTGTCAAGAAGGACAAGAAGGGAGCACTAGGGGAATTACAGGCTGGCCTGCCTGACCTCAATTTTCAGGAAGACTGTGGAGAAAATCCTCCTAGAAGCCATGTCCAAGCAAATAAAGGACAAAGATGCAGTTAGGAACAGCTGAGATGGATTGTCAAGTTTGAACCATGTGTGACTGATTGCTTTTTGTGATAACTGATTCTGTAAACAAGGGGAGAGCAGTGGATGTTTGTCTCAACTTTAGCAAGGCTTTCTGTATGGTGTCTGTAGTGTCCTTTCAGCCAAACTGGTGAGATGTGGTTTGGAAAGGTGGATGGAAAATTGACTGAACTGCCAGACACAAAGGTTTTTGATCAGCAGTACAAAGTCTACCTGGCAGCTGGTAGCTAGTGGCATTTCTCAGAGGTCAATACTAGGGCTGATGCTATTTCATGCCTTACTGACAGAGGGGACAATTGGACAGAATGCACTGTCAGCTGGTTTGTAGGCAACATCTACCTGGAAGGCAGGGCTGCTCTTCAGATGGACCTCCCCATGCTGGAGAAACTGGCTGACAGGTACCCCGTAAGATTCAAAGGCAAATGGAGAGTCCTGCACTTGGGCAGATGGGAGCCCTGCAGCAGCCCAGGCGGGAAGCTGGCTGCCTGCAAAGCGGTTTTGCAGAAAGGCTCCGGACTCCCGGCAGGCAGCAAGTTGAGTGTGGGCCAGCAGTGTGCTCTTGTGGTGAAAGACATCAACTGCATACTGAGACGTATCAGTAAAACTGGAGGCAGCAGGCCGAGAGAAGGGATTTGTTTCTTTTGGGTATTTGTGAGACCGTATCTGGAGTACTTTGTTCAGTTTTGAGCTCCCCAGTACAAGAAAGACAGTGCTATACTGGACCAAGCTGGCTGACAGTCTACCAAAAAAAATGAAGGAGCTCGAGTGCAAGGATGTAAGCAGAAAACTGGTACTGAAACCAGAAAAATGGTTTCTTCAGCCAAAAGAAGAGAGCCTATGGGAGATCCTCCTGCTGTCTTCAATTACCTGACAGGCAGCTTTAGAGGGGACAGAGCCAGGCTCCTCTCAGAGGTGCAGTGGAAGGATGAGAAGCAACAAGTATTGGCTGGAGCCTGAGAAATTCCTGCTTGATGGAAGGAAACAAATCTTCACATTGAGGGTGATGGAACTCTGGAGGAGCAGGAGGCTGAACTAGAGACCTCCTGGGGTCCTTTTTAGCTTGAGTTACTTTGTGATTGGTGGGTTTGACAAGAAGCATTAGGGTATTGATACAGCATTGCTAAGAACATCAAGGGTTGTTGACCTGTGTGTCATTGCCAGTAATGGAGGTAACTATGGCATAAACTTATTTCCTCCATTTTTAAATTGGGCTGTTTGCCCATGCTGATTGTCTTCGAACACTGTTTTAGAGTCTCACTCTTGTGTTCGTTACAAACCATTTAACTTTTTTACAGAAGGTCCTAGTTACCTTCTGGTGTGGGTTTTTTTTTCTGTTTCCAAGTATATGCTGATTTGTTCTTCAGTGTAAAAATTCCTTTCTCTCTCTAGTTTTCACTTTGCTGGTGGGTTATCAAGTTGTGCTTGTTGCATAATGGGTTTTTCTTAAGCTGTTTAATTCAGCCTGCAGGTTTGAGTGGGAAGAGAAATGTGTGTTAAATCATTTAGTGCGAGCTAATTTTCCTAAGGATTTCTGTTTCTCAGAAATTGCATGTTTTCAGGGGCTTTAGAATTAGAAATATATATAAAACAACTGCCCCTTTACCTGTGCGCACTGAGAATACAAAGAAGCTTTTTGTATAGAGATTTTTTCAATGTGATTATCTTCCTAGATGTGCGTCTTACATGTTGCAAACATATATTTGTCTCCTAGTTCTATGACTGCAGTAATTAAATGATAATTAGCACCATCTCTGAGAGCTTGGCTTTAATTTAATACAGCGTATCGTTGTAAGAGGAGAGGTTCTAATTTAAACTTCAGGTCATTTCTGCCTGATGAAGAGGTCTTGATAGCCAGGATTTAAAGCAAAGAGCCAGGCAATGTTGTTTTCCTCTTGGCTTTATCTGCAGCTGGCTGCTTGTGTTACCGTATGTGTCTTTCTAGTACATGCTCCCTGGAAAAAAAAAAAAACAAAACTGGTTCCCTCTGTACTTTTGGGTAACCCCACAAAATTTACAATCCTGCTATAAAAATTGTGGTAATTTGGAAAATACTGGTATGTGGAGATTATTTTGTCAGGGAAGGTGAACAGGGATTTCTCCTGGTGAAAGGTGCTGTCTCTGAAGTATCTACATTATATGGTCCTTAACACAGAGAAGCTCTGATTCACTATTACAGCTTTTACACCATGTTAGATCTGAGACAGCTGGGACGTAGCTAACATTTCCTTTTTGCTAGGTTTACTTTTATTGAATTGGATACTTTAAACTTTATTAGGATAAGCTCTGATTAAAAAAAATTTATTTTTTTTTTTTTTTTTTAAATCAGAGGTCAACCTGAAATGGCAACTTTATTACTGGACTTGAAGAGTTTTTAGAAGATGAAACTTTGTTAGCAGTTCATCATATTTAATTTTTGCAGCCTCCTTGGCCTGTCAATGAAAAGAGCAATGGATCTGGAGGCTACTTTCTGGAGAAAGTTCTGAAGAGTCTTTTCCTGAGCATGCCTTCCTAAAATACAAATATCTAACGTATGCTTAAGTCAATGTATCCTGCCTTTTGTGAGTAATACAAAATTGATGTAATTATATAAATGTGTGAATAAACTTTTCATTCCAAAATGGGCGGACTTCCAGGATGGGGTATGGAAACATCTTTGTTGCCAGCCTAAATACGGTCCAGACCACCAAATTAACAGCTTCTGGGATTTTACTAACTTGTTACATAGCTAACAACCACATGCCCTCTGCAGTGCCAAGGACAAATCACTTATACCCTTTCAAGTCTGTTTTGCCAAAAAAAGATCTCAGCAGGCCGGGGGGGACAGTTCTCTTCTGCTTGAAGCACTGTGTATTTTCGAACAAATGTTGTGCTAATGCAGGCAGACGCTGTGTTCGAGCCACCACGCATCCTTTAGAGAGGCCATGTGCAAGTGCCGGAAAACGCTGCCATTTTCTGATTGTTTCTTTGCTTCTTCTTTCTCCTAAAAATTGCAGAGATGTGTTTAGCTGTGCCCAGTGATGTTTTTGGAAGGATTACTGATAAACCCAGTGTGGTCGCTCCATCATCACCAAGGATTTTGCTGTAGGCTGTGTGAATGGCTGTTGCTGAGCCACTGGGTGGCATCACTGCATCGTTTTGGGGTTCATGGATGATTTACTCTTCAGGAACATCAGAATGATGCCAGCTGCCCAAACAAGAAAAATAAGCAAAAGAACTCACTCTAGATAATTTAGGAACAAAAACATTAACTGTCCCATTATAGTTTTTCTCTTGTGCTTTGTATTAATTTAAGTAGTACTTGCTTGTATCTTCGATGTTAGTACTTCATACTGTTCCATTCAGGCAAAACTGACAACACTGATTAAATCAAATGCAGAATACACTCACCCATGCACATAAACAATGCCAGTGTTAACACTAGAAAAAAATACCATGATTCTGTTGCTGAACATTGCTGTAATATTTGTCCTACAAAGAGAAACCTTCATCTGACTTTAGATGAAAAGAGACAAAGATGCAGTTGGAAAGCTGTGCTAATCCTTTTGCTTTCTAGTGGACTGGGGATAGTATTCTCAACATACATTTCAACAGAATCTACGTGTCTGTTTTTCGACATATATCGTCCCAGTACTCCTATGAGGTTATCATATCAGTCCTACTGTTAAGGGAACTAAGATAAAGAAAGGTTATCGTCATTTGTACAAGGATGCTTGGGAGGTCTTTATGCAAAGAATTGAGTCTAGATATCCTGACTTGTATCTTTTTATGTGGACCATCAAAAAAAAAATTTGGGGGAGGTTTATATTGGTTTTGCCTATTGTGTGATTGCCTCTGTGAATTAATGGTACTGTTAAAGCTACTTCGAGGGTTGTATGTTTTTCAAAGGTGGACTTCCCATTT
>VYXH01011407.1:94947-111057 GCA_013397275.1 Burhinus bistriatus | reverse complement strand
GGGCGGGGGCGGAGGGGAAGCATTCTACAAGTTAGTTGCGTTTTTCTGTCCCTTTCTTTCCCCAACCCCCCTTTTTATTTAAGTTCCATTTAAAAACTGTCTGTATGGTCTTTTTTTTATCTTTTGTTTTCCAGAACAGTTTAATTGGGATGATTATCTGAAAGAGACTGAATCGGTAGCTGCCCCTCTACATTGTTTCAGACAGGTATGGTAGATACTATTTTGCAAGTGTATGTATGCATGTTACAGGGTAATCCTAGAGCAACTTTTATGTTCAGACTGCTTGCCGACTTTCCATTTGACTTCTTTTGATCTCTAGTTATCAGTAGTTTACAGTTTTGGCAGATGCTAGCTACTGAAGCTGTTCTTTCTTGGTTTCTGCCTCAAGCCAAACTTTGAGAGTTTCATTAAAATTTTAGCTTTGGACTCTGTTTTCCTTTAAAAAAAGACTACTTAATGAAAACAGATAGTCTTACCAGAGTTCAAAAATATTTTCTACTTTTTTCAGTAATCTTAGAGGTATCATGGTTTTATTGAGAATTAAGATTTGGCTGATCACCAGAGGGGCCTTTCTTCTGCCCCATTTCTGAAAGAATCCTTTCAATTCTGTCTAGCTACAAGATATATGTGTGTGTATGTGTAGTAGAGCCACCGCTTCTTTTCTGGATCTCTCAAACATGTTGAATTTTGTCTTTTTCTGAGCAGGATGATTTTTACTAAGGAGTAACAGATACTCAAGTTATTTAAAAAAAAAAAAAAACCAAACAAAAACAAACAAATCACAGGGAATATATGGGAATGCAAGGGAAATACTGGATTTATAACAAAGGGTGTTTAATGTACTATTTTATGTTTAACATTGTGTCCTACAAGTTTGGTTTCCCCCCGTGCCTGATGGTTTGGTATGTATTTGCAGATGCAATTTAAATCTATGGTCTCATGTGAGCTAACGACCTCCACTTATTCAGCCCTCTGGAGACTGAGTCAACCTTTGCAGGCATCTTTCTGTAGAGGGAGCTGGGGGCCGGCATTTTCCCAAGATGAGGAGTATCTTAGCTGCATAAAGTTGCATAGGATGAGTTCTGGTCTGTATGCCATCAGTGTGTTAGGAAGACAGGTGCTGAAGTAATTGGGTAGTTCATGTTGATAGAACTGTAGTAGGTGTGACAAGCGGTGCATGTCTAGTTTAGTGGATTGGGCACGTTCAGAAATGTATTTTCTAAAGTTAGTTGGTAGTCTGATGGTACTGTAAACGATACTGGCCTCCAGTGGGGACCAAACAAAAAGTAATATGAACACAATAGTCTGAGGAGGAGAGGAAGAGTCACTCAGTGAATCTGAAGTAGTTGCAGGAATGGAGAATAGGGAGACAGAAATGCACGTGGTAGCATTTCCTTGTACTAGATCTTGAATCTCAGCTTGCTCTTCCGAGATGAGGATAAAGGACAGAGGCCCTCACATGCTGCTTTCGATGAGAGATGGCTAAGAATAGCAGTGTCCATACCTCTGTTTGGGTGGAGCTTCAGAAATTAATTCTACAGTATGTCTTTTTCATAGTGGATACCAGCTCAAGGAAGAGACCCCAAAATCTGCTTGGCTAGAGGCAGAGGGCAGTAACATATCCCTTGGTCGTTCTGAGGTTAATGCCATACTCGCAGACCATAGACCACCATGACCAGAGTGTACGCTCCCAAGAGATGTAGCTATTGCAGAAAGCTGCTCAGAAGCCTTTCCTTGTGCCTTTCTTGCATCTTCCTCTTCCCTCCTAAAGCTCAAGAGACCCAAACTAAACAATCAAGTAAGACCTTAAATAAAGACACTTAAGTGACACTCATTGACTGAGGTAGGTAAATCCAAGTGACCGGGATTGCTTGAGGAGTGTGTGGGTTGGAAAGAAGAGCTTTAATTTCTGTACATAGCAAATTTCAAAACAACTTATGTATGCAAACTTTAAGTTTTTCTAAGAGTTGACCTTTAAGTAGAAAGTGATACGCAATGTTAGTTGCTGCAGAGCTAGCTCCTTTCGCTACATAATGTTTGCAGATTTTAGAAACTGAAGTGCTTGAGCTTTATGTAGGACTAATTTGACTTTTATTGGGTTACACATGAATTATACGTGTCATTATCACTTGGTGTAATGCAAAGAAATACACTGCTGCAGCCAGCCAGAAAACAACTAGCAGAGAGAAGCATAATTTGAGAATAATATCCAGAATTTGTGACCTGTGGGAATTATAAAAAGTGACCTGGGGAGCAATAAATTAAAGCCTCTACCATAAATTAAGATACAGGCACAGACAGCTAATGGAAATTTATTAAAGTATTTATTTTAAGTTAGAAGGTATTTTATCTGTTGCTCTGAGTTGTTTTTAATTACTACTTAAAATTTTGATGCATTCTGCATCCCTTTCTCTCACCCTGAAACTTTTTTTCAAGCAGTTGAAAATTCTAAATAAAAAAGCTCAGTCCATTGTGGTTTGAACAGAGCTTAGAACAAGACACTTACTGAGCAGGGTTTTGTTATTTTATTGTAAGGAGGGACTGGCATGGAGAAGTTACATTTTTAGTAGAATGCCTTGAGTTGTTGGTATTTAAACAAGCTTACCTTTTCTACTAAACAATAAACAAACTTCTCAATTTCAGTTGCCTTTCAAGGTTGTAGAAAATAGAAGCCTGACAAGCAATATCTTGAAATTGAATTGCCCTTTAAATTTAATATGCTCAGGCTCCCCTTTCAGGCAGCCTGCTGTCTAAATACAGCATTGGCAGATGCTACACTCGGTATTCACAGAGTATTGGTCGCCTCTTTGATTTTTGGGCTTGGGCTCCTCCAGGGCTCCTGTGTTGCAAATAGCGCACCTGCACACCACAGCATGTAGAGCAAGACGTATTTTAAGAAATTAAATATGGTGGAAACAAAATATCACTAGCACTTGTTGCAGTAGCAGATTTCTTCAGCCTTTTCCTGTGTACCCAGACAGATAGGTGCACCTTTATCTGCTTACTATGGGATCCCCACCTGACCTGGTCAGGCAGGTGGGGGAAGGGACACAGGAATCTTGTGACCATGAATGCCCATAGTTTGTTTTTTTCTACCTGCCTCCCATATTAGAATTCAGATTATGTTAGTCTGTATGGGGTAGCTACTGGGTTTAAATGTCATGGGGAAGGCTGCCTACAGTTCTTGGCATTTGTGTTCAGGAGCAGCTTTGTACTGGAAGAGTTGCAGAAAAGGACTTCCAGGGTGATAAGAGAATAGTCATCCTCTCCTAAAAGAAACTGCAGTGCTTGGCTTATTTAACTTGTTGAAAGAGTATTGAGAAAGGGTTGGGTAAATACACTGTAAATACAGTAAATACTCTGTAAATACACTGTAGATTTTGTTATTATTTGCAGGGGTACAAAAAGAATTTAAGTTAAATGATACTGTTGGCAAAAGTTTCTGTGAATAAATTTAGGCTGGAAATGAGGAGACATCTAAAGAGAATAGTGAGATTCTGGAATAATCTTTCTACATGACTAGGTGAGGCATTCAGTCCCAGTTGGTGTTAGTATGAAGTTTTGAATGTCATTAGATGATGTTATTGCCTGCAGTACTACAGGAGGCAAGTAATCAAACTGCAATCCAGTTGATCTCTTCCAGCAGTGTGTTGATACATGAGTAAAAAATATTCTCCTTCTCTCCTGTTCATCTTCAGCTTGTGACAAAAGGTTACGCTCAAAGACCCAAGTTGCATTCATTATGTTTCTTTTCCCTGTGCCAATCTTTTTGAAAAAATTTGATGTCTGCTAATTAAATTGGCATTTCATTGTATGAATGTATTCAGTTCTCTACGAAAAAGCACAAGCTGCAATTTTTGTCTTAGCACAGAAGTTTTATGTGACTCTAGGAATGTCTGTTTTCTTTCTGCAAAATGCAGTTAACGCTAACTCCTTTTTCTCTCTTCTTTCTTTGTATTGTAAGCTTTTTTTTGATGCAGAAACTCTTGCCTTGAGCTTTCATAGTGCCTCATGCAGTAGGGTCCAAACTTTAAATTTCTAAGATACTACTATAATGACAGTAACTATTTCTTTTTAATTGAAAGCTAATAAATCTTGTGGGTGTTGGTTTTTAGTTTGTTTTTTCTTTTTTTTTTTTTTGTGGGTTGGTTTGGGGTTTTTTTGAGTTGAATGTCATGTTTCCTGATGTCCTTGTTATACCTTCACTTAAAATATTAATCACTGCTGCCCCCTCTTTACATTCATATCTTCATCAGGATTCACTTGTTACACTTCTTAGCAGTGCTTATCTTTTTAGAAATCAGTCATGTTTATGCAGTAGGAACATCAAGTATCTGAAACGGTAGCTGTTGGTAGGTTATCCAGCTGCCTTTTCTGACTTGCTGCTAAACACTTAAAGTTCAAAGCCTTCTTTATATTTTCCATTTATATGATATGTTTGAATGAATGAAAGCTATATATTGAACTGGCTGGTAAATTTAGCACTACTAACAACAATAAGAAAAAGTCTTTTACCTTTTACTGTAGTCTAGAATTCCACCTACGAATGATTTCAAAGTTGGTATGAAACTGGAAGCCCATGATCCTCGCAATGTTACCTCGGTTTGCATAGCTACAGTAATTGGAATCACTGGTGCCAGGCTAAGGTTGCGGCTGGATGGAAGTGACAACAAAAATGATTTTTGGAGGCTTGTGGATTCCTCGGACATACAGCCCATTGGGACCTGTGAAAAGAAAGGGGGCATGCTGCAGCCTCCACTGGGTAAGAAACAAAGCTTCTGAACTAATGTGTGTGGAGTATTCCTTTCATGAAGTCGATTTTACCTTTTTGTCTTTGCAAATTCAACGGTACTAACGTTTCGCCAAACAATTATTTAATTGAAAAAAGAGGTAACCAAACTGATTCAGGGTAAGTGAATTGTGGCTTTTTCTTCCCTTTGGATTCTTCTGGTATCAGAATGAGCAGAATAATTAGAGTTCTGTTATTTTTTTAATAGTCCCTTAGTATTAAATGGGACCGTCTGACAGCTTTCTTAATGATGTTCATGCGCCTATTCTAAAAATGTTCGCAGGTACACACCCTGTCTTATGAGTGTGTATGGATGCAACATCTTGCTTGATGCTGTCTGTGCTGTTTTTAGGGGACTTTCATAAGACCTGGGGAAAGCTGACTTTCCTTTTTCCTCTTCAGTACATCAGAGCAGCCCACTAGAAGGCGCTCTCTGTTAACCGACCCGTGCCATGCTCAGCTGGGCTGCGGGAGGGGCATCGGCTCAGGACAGTCTGAATGTTTTCTCGGGCGCTAAGCAAATTGGTTGCGGTCTGGGAAAGGCAGCATAGGGGGGCTTAACGATGGCATTGCAGCATTCTGGTCTGAGGTAGGAAGAACAGCACTCCAGAGCTTTAGCAAACCACAAGCTTGTATTGCATGTGATTCTCACCTCCTCAAATCGACATGTTGGGGGACATCTGATCAGCTTATGACTAGTTTGTGAGCACAATGAATGCTCATGAACAAGGTGTAGCTTTCCTGTGCTCAGAAATAGCCTGCAGAATTTCTTTTGCCTTTCATGAGCAATATGGGTGACAACATTATGTGTTTCCCCAAACTGAGAAATACTGCTTGGGCTTAGTCTTATTGAGGAAGTGCATTAAATGGGGAACTGTACAAAGGAATTCCTTGCTATATGATGAGTAGTCAGAGGTAACCAACTTTACTAGGGGTAATAAAGTGTGATATTACCTTTCTTTGCTGTGATTAACCTGTATATTTAGATCTGCACTCTTGTACCATATTTGTTATAGCTTAAACATCTAGGTGTGGAAATCTTTAAAGAAACGCATTTTTCACATTGGTCTGAAAATAGTTCTGCTTTTAAAAAGGAGGAAGAATAATGACCAAAATCTATCTTAACACCCTCTCACAACAGCAACACCCCCTGCCCTGTTAACCTGTTACTTTCTGTAATTTTTAGAAGATTCAAGAAATAATGTCCTTAATATAAGAAATGAACTGTAAGCAGAAATTGATTACTGCTGGTTTCCCATCTTGTTGTAAACCTACTTCTGGTTTGGTGTCATCAGTAACTCTTAGAGAGTTCTCATCAGAGGTTTAGTGAAGGTAGCTATGCTTTCTCTTAGTAGCCTCTCAAAAAACTTCTTATCCCACCTTGTTAACAACTTTCAGCTCTTCTGTTGAAAGATGAAGAGAGAAGTATCATTTTACTACAGTATGAAACTTGATTTGCTTGTAGAGGGGCAAACAGACACAGGAGCAGTTGACATTAACTATTAAGACACTTCACATAGATTATAAGGCTAGATTTTTGTGCTGTTATGCTGCTTTAGAAACACAAGAAAAGAAATGCAACCAGGGTGCCAGTCTAGAATAATATCATTTGGGATAGATACAGTTTGAGCTGAGAAGGGCTTTTTTCCTTCTTCCCCGTGGATCTATAGAGGTTTTGAATGAAAACACCAGAAATTCTTGACACCTGCAGGAAAAGATTCTAAATTTTTTTTTTTTTTTGAGAAGTTACTCAGTTTAACCTCTCTGAAGTTCTTGGTACAACCTTGTAGAATGAATGCAGTGATACCAGTATGAAAGAGAGTTGTAATAGAGTATGCCTATTCTGTCAGCTACACGTATGTACAGTGTGAAATTCATGGCTTCAGTTCAGGAGCACAGTGCTTTTTTAAACATGCTTCTAAACCAGTCTGATGAATAAACCAACTCTGGTTATATATAATGGGGGCAGTCGATCAGTTAAGAAGAGAAACTTTCCACGATCGTCAGTAGAAAGGTTGACGGCTTCTCTTCGGATACTGTTTCTTACTCCTATTTGGCGAGGCTGCTTGTAGCGCAGCACCTAACAAGCAAGTGTTTCCCCTCACCCAGGCATGTAAGTTTACCTGCCCTCTGAACAATTGCTGATTATTCAGCAAAGAATGTGAGGGCCATTATTTTGTTCCTCCTGCCCTAGATTTTTCTGGAGATAGGCTAAATTCCAGCACTCGAGCATTCTGGCATACCTAGAAAAATTTTTGAAAAAGCCTTTTTGGCAGTTTTACAGCATCCTGTTCCTGGGCAAAGCTGGGAGCTAATTGGGTGTATAATTACCTCCTGTTAGACATTTAAGCAACTGATTTTTTTTTTTTTTTTTTTTTTTTTTTCCCCCCCTGAGTAGTAGGGAACCTTCTGGATACTAATGTTCTGCTTCTTTCATAATAACAAGCTAAAGTAGCCCCTCCTACCTGATTTTTACGTAGGTTTAATTATGCATGTTACATAAGGGTTTTGAGAAAGTAATTAATGTAGCAAAGGGTTCCTGTTCCAGCCTCTGTTTTTCATAGGTGAGCTTTTTTGTTGTTGAGAGCTTAGGGGTCTCAACAAATTACATTGAGGATAACATTTTCTCTGGTTTTACCAGAATGACTTAAAGGCCAAATGAAGTTAATTGAAACTGTTACTTAGTTGTCATTCCTCCTGTCTTGCATATGTGTCTTTTCTGGCCTAGCTGGTTAGGAATACTGTGTTTCAGTAACCACACATTTAGATTGTGTAAAGACTGCGGTATCAAACCCGGACTGATAATCAGCTCAGCAGTCCTCAAATTATGTCACTGTTTCTCAGACGTGAGCCTTGTTTTTGTATGGTTTTGCATAGGTAGTTCCTTGAAAACTGTTTATTCAACTGAAGACAGCTTAAAGCTACAAGTTGAAGAACCGTTATACCATAGAATCCAATTTTAGATGACTTAATGATTTAACTGATAAGAGAATTGCAAATGTGTTCCATCTTTCTAGTTACATTTTTTTTTAAAAGAATCATTGAGGCTTGATTATGAGGGAACTCATCAGTTCCTGGCAGATTTCTGGTACTATTTGCTTTGTGGAAAACCTTCCAATTTGCTTTATTATGTCTGTTTTTCTGTAGAACTGTGCCAGACATATAGCTGCTAAAGATGCGGAAAAAATGTTGACTATGTCTGTTATCTTACTCATTACTTTGAAACATCCATTTGGAAAGCACAGAAAGCAAAAGGGATTTTTGTTTTGGTTTGGGTTTTTTTTAACTGGAAAGTAATTGATTCTGAGGGAAGATTATCTGGAATGAGAATGTTTTCAGCCAAACCTTTGTTCTGCTTGAATAAGCTAGCTCATCTAAACAAATTTGATTATTGTTTGTGCTTTTTATTCACTTGTTAATGAAGAATATTCAAGTGTAAACACCTTCCAGTTTGTTTTCCAATATGATACATTTATTTATTAAAATAATTGTATTTTTTTGTTCTTCCCTGTTATGTGTTCTTTGGTTTTTAAAGCTATTTATTTATGTATTTATTTTAATGGGGAAGGCAGAAGAAACTGATTGTTCCTTTTTTTTTTGTCTGGTCTGGTGAAAGAATTACAAGAGTCTTGAAAATAAAAAGGTATCTCATCAATAAATGAGAGAATCTGGAGCGGAGGATGTTGTTTTGGAATAAGAATAAAAAGCAGCCCTGAAAAGTAAGCTAGGCACTTGTGGTGGGGAAGTTCCACTAGACCAGGGACTATATGGGACAGCCAGTCAATCTGTACTGGAATGTCACGAAGTCCTAGACATTTAGCTATAAAGTCACAAATTACAATGAGTGATTCTGCAGGCAAGTCCCTCGAATGGAAAGGCATTGTACAACTTTCTGCACCGACAGTGACCCTGTCTGTTCCTTCTTGGCTACTTTTATTTTGGCCAAGTCCAAAATAGAGGGAATGAGGCATTAGTAAAGCAGACTTTATATCCTTCTCCTCACATTTTATTTTACGACCTGAAAGTAGGGCTATTATATACAAATAATTTATTTGTTACTCAGGGTTCCAGATGAATGCGTCTTCTTGGCCAATGTTTCTCTTAAGAACTCTCAACGGAGCTGAAATGGCACCTGCAGCATTCTTTAAGAAGGTAAGAAGAAAGGGACTGCTAATAAACAACTTTCTATCAATTAGTCCATGGTTACATCTTTTAATGAGGATGCCAAGATACTACCCTGTTGTCTGCAGCACGGGAAGGCAAGACTATTATTTAAAATGACTTTAAACTGGATTGGCAAGCTACAAAGCTAGACAGGAAGCCATCTGCTCCTAATCTGTTAGATGGGCATCTCTTTTCCTGAGCTGAGACTTTAAAGTATGGTGTGTTATTTAGAAAAATTGTTTTAGCTCATTTTTTTGTGTCTCGTGGATTTAAGATACGATGCATCTCACATTTCTTAATAGCACCATATTCATGTGATTTACAGGACTAAAAAAAATTTAGTGGAGAGTAAGAGCCATTGGAATACAGTGGTGCCTGGAAAGTTTTTGTTAAATGTATTCATTGGGCACATACTCATAATTTAAAATGTAGTCAGAAAGTAGTTGAAAGTAGCAGAAAAAGCCGTTCAGTTTTTTAAACATGACTCTTGAGTAAGTTACTGTGAAACATGAAAAATTATATAAAAACAACAGTAATATTAAAATGACTTGTTGGTTCAATTTTTTGTCAGGGTGGTAAAACCCTGCTCTCGCACTGAACGACTTCATTTTTGATACTGAGAGTGACATTTACAAGTATGTCAGCGAATCAAACAGTTGGATTCAGACCTGTAATCACATTGCTTGCGTGTTAGCTTTATGTAATTACATACATTTTTTAGATAAAATTATATAAATTTTCTGAGGCGTCATAAGCCATGCTTCCGTGTGCTAGCCTACCAGCACATCTGAGATGGCTTTTGGATAACGGGGTTCCTGAAGCTGGGGTGGCAATTCAGGTTGCATCGGATCACAACTCCTGCTGTGGGGGTACACGTATGCTGGTCACATTGACTTGATTTTTGTTTTTCTTTTGTCCACTTGGAGTTGGACTAAGGCCAACTGAGTTAACAGAGGCCTATAAATAATGTCCAATGCTAATGAATTTTTTATGGATTAATTGAGAGGTGAAGCTTTTACTAGACAGCTATCAGTCCCCAGAAATATCCATTCCTTGCAAATCTCCTCTTCTTTATTAGCATGTAATAATTTCGTGTTAGTGTCTTTGCTGTCTTCCTGCCCAGACCTAATGTATTAGGTGCAACTTATTGCTTACGTAAATACTTTTAGTAGGGTCTTTCTGTCATGGAGAGTTTTGCTAATTATCCCAGCTGTGTTTGTGGGAACAGAATCTAGATTTTTTGTAATACAGAAGAGCAAAAGCAAATTTGAAATACGAGTAAGCTTCTTTGAATGTCTACTATAATTTCTTGAGAGTAGTGTGTATAAGAACTAAGGTTGTTGAAGAAAAATAGAGGTTTTTATATTTTTTATTTTTTAAGAGGCCATAGAAATACAAATATTATACCACTCTTACTTTGTAGGAACCACCAAAACCTGTGCCAAACTACTTTAAAGTTGGAATGAAGCTTGAAGCTATAGATAGAAAGAACCCATACTTGATTTGCCCAGCAACCATTGGAGATGTTAAAGGAGACGAAGTTTTTGTTACATTCGATGGCTGGAGAGGAGCATTTGACTATTGGTGCAGATGTGATTCTCGAGATATTTTCCCAGTTGGGTGGTGTAGCTTGACAGGAGATGCATTACAACCACCAGGGAACAATGGTAAGATAACTAATAATATTACTTAATTATTTTCCCCCTCAATTACAGCAGAATTTTAAAAACCAGCTGGCTGTATGCAGATAAGACTGAAGATTTGATTTGTGAGTAGTTGATGAGGATGAGATGTTGTTAAATTTTCTTGATGTAGTTTAAAGCTAATAGGATAGTTTCAGGGAAACAGTTTTTGTCTGTTCATAGTAATTCTGGGAACATGTTTTATTTAATACTGTTAGGAGGGATTTTGGTAATCTTTAATTTTTGTGTGCTTGTGAAGAACCTTGGACTTAAACTAGATTTGCTGTTTGTATAATAGTTAAATGCTCGTGTTTAATGATGCTAATATATTTGCTGCAGCAGCACTTTATATTGAGCTAACTGCTAAGAAAGTAAAGTAGTCTTTGCTTCTGTGATGATTGAAGGTTTAAACTATGTATTTAGTGTTTCTTCCTCCACGCTCACAAAATTCTGTCTTGAAGCTGCCTATTCTGAATGCTTTATTGTCCTCATACCTTTACGGATGTTTGTACGTAGGGTTATAGAGTCCCTTTAACTAATAGCCACTGTGCTTTATAATATACAGCTATCTAGCATAGAAAGAAAGGAAATGGAATAAAGCAGGATATCCCTGAATGTAATTCCTCTGCTATTTTGGGGACCTCTTGTCATGCTTCTATAGTGTCAGGCTTTTCTGTCAAACTGTTTAGGCTCTTCTGTCCTCTCTGCCTTCAAATTTGACAGAAAGGCAGGTTTTTAAAAAGGGAAAGCATATTTTAATTAATTACTTTAATATTCTTGACCAGAATAATTTGTTCTCACGGTGAGTGTTTTCACAGCTGGTTTTAGGTGAGTAAGGAATGAGTATACTGGTATCGCAGAACTCTCACTGGAAGTACAAAGGAACAGAAAGCAAGAAATCAGTTGTTTCCTGCCCTCTCCATCCCCATTGTTTTTCTCAATCTTTTGCCAGCAGGTCAAGAACCATATGGAAAATCGAAGTGAAATTAGTTAAGGGTACGTTGGCATCCTTGCCCTCACCTGCCTGTCTGTAGTTACTGTCTGCAGTTACTGCCAGTGGTCTCGGTCCCTGTAATCTAGTTTAGTCTGTTTTGGTGGATTTTGACATGGGAGCAACTGTGCGTGTAGCTGTACTGGCAGATCCAGGATGATCTGCCAGTACAAACCTGCAGCG
Organism: Burhinus bistriatus; assembly: GCA_013397275.1. Classification (NCBI taxonomy): domain Eukaryota; kingdom Metazoa; phylum Chordata; class Aves; order Charadriiformes; family Burhinidae; genus Burhinus; species Burhinus bistriatus. Next base: position 99,248 of record VYXH01011407.1, on the reverse strand, counting down.
AGAAGGTGGAGGGAAGTCAGGTTGAGGACATCTATATTCAGTCAGAAGTCATCAAATAGGTACCAAGCTGACTGCAGCCTTAACGTTTCTGTGCTCCCAATCTGTAAAGTGTCTTTCTCAGCTTCTTCAGAAGGTTGACCTTGTCTTGAGAAATCATGAATGAAATATGCTGTTATGGTAAGTTAATTACATTAATTGTGTTGAAATAAAATGGCTTTATACAAAAAGGGCTGTGTAAATAAGTGACGTAAAATTTTTAGAAGATTGCTGAGTCCAATTGCATCTTCTGGAGTGAAGCATTATTAAATTGTTTAGTCTACTCCAGTTTCAGTGCTGAAAAAACAACAATATTTTGAAATAATATGTACAGAATTTTTCTTGCCTGATTAGTGCTTGATAGAGATCAAAGAGTTGTTTAACAATTAGTTGGTAAAGTTGATTATGTATGCCAGTTGTTCAGGTAATAAAACAAACAAAGTTCTTGAGTATGTTCAAATTTGCTGAAGGCTTGAAATACCTACCTAGGTATTTTTATGGATTCATAGAATCATAGAATGGTTAGAGTTGGAAGGGACTGTAAAGATCATCCAGTTCCAACCCCCTTGCCATGGGCAAGGACACCTTCTACTAGACCAGATTGCTCAAAGCCTCATCCAACCTGGCCTTGAACACTTCCAGGGATGGGGCCTCCATAGCTTCCCTGGGCAACCTGTTCCAGTGCCTCACCACCCTCAGAGTAAAGAATTTCTTCCTGAGATCCAATCTAAATCTACCCTCTTCTAGTTTGAAGCCATTACCCCTCGTCCTATCCATTGCTTTGTTATGAAAAACAGTAACACTTTAGGCATTAATAAAACCTGAAGCAAGGTTCTTGGAGTCTTGCAGTCAAAACTGAGAGTTTTGGACATGTGATAGAAGCTGGGGGCAGGGAGGTGCGGGCTGAGGATTTCGTTATTTTAAATTGTAAGAGAGAGCACAAAGTTAACTGCTGTTTCATTGAAATTGTGTGCTCTTTTTTCCCGTTCTGAGCAGGGGAATTTGTTCTTTCAATTTTGCTTCATGCGCTTATTTTTTATGTGCTGTTTGTGCATGTTATATGCACTTGTCAAATTTACATAGCTAGATGAAATATTTTTTGCTCTCAGGTTATGTTTTTCACTGTTATTTGATCGCTTTTGAGCCATTAAAGAACTGTAATGATAGTCCTTTATTAAGATGTAAATAATAGCTTCAAGGAGAGTATAATCAAGTCATTTCACTTCAGAAATATGATAATGTTGTCAGGATTCTTCATTAAGTCGCATTAACATTGACTACTCCTGTTAAGGAAGAAAGTATGACAGATACTGTATTGTAGGGATTCACTTGAAATATTACAGTGTTATTCTGGCCTGGACCTTTTTCTTGTAGGTTAGTTTAGTGTTTCTACCTTGAGTTACTGCAATAGAAAGTGAAAATAATTAACTGATTGTGGCTTAAATTTCAGAATGAATATAATGTGAAGTATTCTTGATTTTTGTAACTACTTTTTCTGAAAGCATTTAAATGTGTTAAATCACTAGTTGAAGGACTGAACACACACCTCTCCGCCCCCCCGAATTTAGTGACCAAGCAAAACCAATGTCCTACAAAGTATGAAAGCGATAAAGGATGCTTTAAATTTCATCCATACCTCGGACAATGATTTCCTGCCACGAGACTTATATTTTAGGGTCTAATTTAGCCCTTTGAAAGAGATGAAATGCCGTAGGGGAAAAAATATGAAAATTAGGGAAGATTTTATTTCGGCTGTTTACTGTCTTAGCCATTTAGGATGCCCAGAGACAATGTAGGACCTCTGTCATGGGAGGTTTTTAAGAACAGTTTAACCACAGGCTGCTTAGTATGAGTGAATTTGTTCAGAACAGATTATGTGGTATATTTAGTCTTTATAGCCTTATATGAAAAGTTGTTTTGGACCAACTGTCTTTAACATTCAGGCCTTAATTTTTGTGTTGCTGTTTTGTCTTTGGTCCTTATAGGAAAATGTGACTTAGGTGGACCTGTCTGGCTGTTAGGGTGTGTGTACAGTGGTATGAAATGTAGTATTCAATATTTATACCAGCAGAAGGTGTGCTTAGCCAGTATTGTATTTTCTTTCCTTAGAAATATCTCTGATAGTAGTGACTTATGTATGGTTTGACAGCAGTGCTTGATGTTGGCTTGGCCTGCTGGTGCAAGGTTAATATTTTAAGGATGCAGTAGGTTGTTTTCTCTGTATCTCTTGGTTACTTGAGTGCTTTTAGAGATGACTTGCCACTCGGGAACATCGCTGTGAACTATAGCTGACAAAAGAAGTTGGCGTGATAGTGTGTCTATGTCACTTTTGAGCCACTGGAACCAGAAGTGCACAAGGTATTTAATTCTTAGTGGCATTGTGGTGGTTTCTGGTTTTTTTTTCTGTTCCTTCTATAATTATTCATGAATAGGTATTTGGAATTTTTGGACTACTACCGAGCAATGAACTGAAACCGTCATAGAAATCTTTTAATTCTACGATGTCATTTTTGTGTACATCAGCTAATAGCCCACCATTGGTTACAGAAGCTGCATTATTTTGAATTTCTTGACATTGAATTTCATCTGTAACTTCCTCTGCTAAGCAACTGTTCAGCTTTAAAAGATCTGTTTGTACATCTTTACTGACTCAAAAAATCATTCAGCAGTTGCCGTCTCATGCTTTGCTCTTGTCCTTGATCATATATGAGTCAAATGGCACAAGCCCAACCAGAGGTCTCATCAGGATTTCTGTAGAGTCCTCTCTCAACTGTGGAAACATGCCTGTTCATTCCTGGCTACTGCTTGATATTTTCCAAGAAATTCTTTAGAAGGATTGTGAGGATCTTCCCTCTTATCCATTGGCAGCTAAGGATTTTTTTAAAACACTGTGGTATGAGATCTTATCAAGTGCAAATCCACAGACTACATCAATTGACTTTCCATTGTTTGCTTGCTTATTGACTCCTTAAAAAAAAATAATAATAGGTTTGTGAGATGTGACTTTTCTCTATAAAAGCTATGATTTGGTTCTCTCCCAACACATCTTATTTATCTTTGGGTTCACTACCTCTGTTCTCTACAAGAGTTTTAGCAACTTGGCCAGTATAAACATCAGGTGCCCTGTCCACACTTTGCTGACTGGAGTGTTGGCATTGAATTAACCACCTTCAAGACTCTGAACTTGAGGCAATTTTAAGGACAAACTTGCATAGCACTATCAGTAGGTTGGACATTTCATCTTTTAGTTTCCTTAAAACTCCTAAGTGCTGTGTGTCCTGCCAACTCTCTACTGTTTGTTTTGTCTCTGTTTCCTGACCTCTACTACTGCTACTTCATGTCAGGCAACTTGTTTCAAATCCCTGTGAGGAGGGCTTCTGATACGGGAACTGATGTGATGAGCTTCCTTGGAGTGAGTATGAACGCAAAAAAAACCTTTCAGTCCTGTTTCTTTAGTAGTATTTTCTGCATTTGCTCATTCTGAAATTTAGTCATCTGTTGGGTCCATATAACTTATGCTTTTGATATGCTTTAAAAAGGCTTTTTAAGTTTGATATCTTTTGAATGTTTTTCTGTTAATTCTTTTTCTAGGCCAAACATATTATACTTTTCTATTTAACCACCATAAATTGTAGTTTTTATTTTACTCAATTGGATAATAGAAAGCTGTTACTGTGCCTAAAAATATTCTTGTATTGCACTGTAGCTAGTTGTATCTGAGGCTTATGATTGAAGTAGATGGCAGATGACTGGAGATTGTTAGAGCAATTTCAATTTGCTGTTTCTATATAAATTATTTTTACTGTTTAGTCATTACACGTAAATGGTGGTTACTTAGGCAAGCCACCTTTTTCTTTATAATAGAAGTAAAACCTTTTCCATAAAAGAGAGAAAACAAAAGAACAACTGGGGACAAGCCATGTGGGAAATGATAAGTAGTTTCACCTGCAAAGATTGATTTCAGCATAAAGTAGTATCTATCATTTAGATGTGAACAGCATCTGGAGAGGGATCAGTTTCTGTATATCCCTGATTCTCACCATCTTACGAAGCTGGATCTTTGGCAGATAAAGGTGCTGTAAGAACTCATGAAGGAAGAACTGCTCTCTGTGCTCTACAAGAGAGAATTTGGGTGACCAAAGGAAGGTGATGTAGCAATCTAAATAAAAACAGTGGTACGCTGTACCTTTTATCCTTAGTCCCTTTCCTTCCTTAGTCCCCTTCCATCCGTCGGTTCATCTCCCCGCTCCCCCCCCCCCCCACCC
>VYXH01011407.1:52229-94915 GCA_013397275.1 Burhinus bistriatus | reverse complement strand
CCCCCCAATCATATGTCACCTCATGGCTTTTCTCCCAGTTCCATGCATTTATTGCCAGTGAGAGCAATCTTCTTTCATTACGCTAATCAGCCTGTGATGTTAAAGGTCTCCTTCAAAAGCCGTCTGCAGCAATAGGAGTAGTACAGGTTGGAGCAGAGATTAAAAAGTATCTTATTTATCTGTTTTATGATTTCTTAGTTTAGTTTTATTTACTTTTCAGATGTAGTCTCAATGCTTACTTTATGCAGATTCTTCCAAGCTAGCTACTGGAGCTGTACTTCTCTGTTATTGATAATGAAATTATGTCAAAGTAGCTGTGCTGTATTTTCAGCTGAGTTGTTCACAAATGTGCAACATCAATATAAACTTAAGTACTACTCTATAATGTTTGCAGATGAAATGAAAGAAGTGTTGAAACTTTTGACAGAGCTACAATTAGATCTGTGAAAAGAATGTGTTGTTTAAAATAGCCAAAAAAATCAGGTAAGCATGATAATTCTTAAGTTTCATTAAAAAAAGAAGCAAATATTGAAATGGTACAATTTCATACTGCTAGAGGTTTCATTTTTCTCTTAGTGCAGCAACCTTCTTTTCACGAGCAGGTCACAGCAGTTAAATCAGGCGCATACAGTAAGCAGATTTATGCTGTCTTCAGAATTGTACATGAAAAACTCTGCAGTGCTTCAGGCTAAAATCTCATTTGCCACATTCTCTCACATGTTAAGCTTTTTTTATTTGGTATTAATGTTTCTTGGCATCTTGCAGTAAGGCCTGGATGTTGCTGCTACAGGGTGGTAATCACTGAAGAAAAAATAAAGGTTTTGCCTTTCCCAAAACCGTGGCATTACTGTATGTTTGGTTTCCTCACCATCTTACGATGTTTATTTATAGGGTACTTGTAATTTTCGTTTTAATTGGAAGTACTCCAACTGTATTTTTTACTGTTACATGGAAAATATTTTTTCTGTTTACTCTTGTTCAGGTCTTGTGGATACTAATGTCAACAGTGGTTGTGTTGCCTAACTAGTGGATGGGACTAAGTCCACTTTTCCAAATCTGTGTTAGTATATACAAGCTATGTTAAGAATATCGGTGCTGTCATTCAGATGTTGAGACAAATAAATTGTGGCATTGCAGTAACCATGCTGTCCTTTTCTTTTTTCTTCCCCTGAAGCTTGTTGCATTTTATTGTTTCATTTTGGGTCCACCTTTCATCCTGCTGATGCTATTTGGTGAAAAATAATGGCAAAACCAGGGCAGAATCAGTAATGATGATGGGGTGAAGAATCAGGATGTTAAAACTCTTACCCGTTGAGTAGAGCTAGGCTTTGCCGGTCTTATTGACAGATTAATCATCAACACACCTAAACTGTCTTCAGCTAACTTAAGTTTGTGCTGCTTTGATAGTTTATTGAGTATTTACGTGCTCTCTTCCTTCTCAGCTTATCAACAAGATACTTTTTTTTTTTCTTTTTTTCTTTTGTTATACTGGTAGCAGAAACTAAAATCTAGAAAGAAGAAAATTGCAGGCCATGATGTCCATGTCTTGCCAAGGTGGATGTTGAAGTTTCCAAGTGCAGTGTTGCTTTTTAGATAGCAAAATGATGACTTCTAACTCATTTTGTATCTTAGCAACATATCAATTAGTATCTCGCCGCTACCTCTCAACCAGAAGTAATCCAAACACAGATAGAAAGAGGTGGCACGCGTTACAGATACTTACGCTTTTGTATGGCTCTCTTGTTCAGTTGAGACATAAGGACATAAATTTTTATAATCCTTGGCAGTAAGCTGTTTTAAAAAATTGCTAATCTTTTCCACCTCCTTTCCCAGTTGTCAAAACCATCATGATAATAACATACTGTATTAAGGAAGTTTAATTTTATAGTTAAAATCCTGAACTAGAGCTCAGGAGGTATGTTTCCATTACTTCCGCTGTGGAATGTTCACATGGATTTAGGGTAAGTTGCTAAATCTCTTCGCGTTATTTTTCTCTTAATCCATAGGTGAGAGAGGGCCAGGTTTTTATATTCTCAGAGGAGCATTTGGCTTGTGTTTCTGCAGGGGCATAGGAACAATACTGCAGTACAAATAGATTCGTTTCTGTCTTGAAAGAAATGCTGGTTTAAACACTGAATTACTGTTTTTACTGTCCTAATTGGCACCTTCAGCTAAGGTAGCAATGCTGTGTTCACAGAATGTACAGCAAAATGGCCTGCTACCTTGCTTCATGTAATTTCACTTCAGCTTTTTAAAGTCGTGTCTTGTAATTACTGCTCTGTGACACTAACTGAATGGTAGATTTCTAATGTTTAAATATTACAAATCTGAACCTATTTTCCCCTCACTTTCCATAAAAACATAGAGTGAAACCATCACTCTGGATTATCTGAGGGAATTTTACTAATTAGAATTGCATGAGAATTCAGGCTTCTGAGCTATCATCTGTCCCATCCCCTTCCCAAGTGCTGGAGGTTTCAAGTAGCTTCAGATTTCACAGTTGTCATGAATATCTGACTTATTCTGGCAAGAGATCTTGGGAATATGTTATGGGGTCAAATTTTGCAGTCCTGCATGTGTCTGGGCAGTTTTTTTCCTTCTACAAGCAGAATTTGTCCCTCATCTAAAGTGTAATCTTTCATGTCCTTCTCATGCAAATGAGCTCACTTGACTCCAGTGGATCTGCTTGGGCAAATGAGAACTGAGTTGTGGCAATGCATCTTTAGGCTGTGAGCTCCAAGATACTTGATTTGGCGTTTCTCTTACATATGCTGGATACAAAGTCTATAGGTGTTGGATTCTTGCAGAATGGTTCTGGGTCAAAAATGAGCAAGTTTTGAATTAGCAGTAATTGAAAGTATGAAAGCTGTGTGTTGCATGAAGGTAGTCACCTCACTAACATGACAGTGTAACTAGAGCTCTGTGAACTTTGAAAATGCCGTTTAGTTGCCAACATTATTATGGTAAAGTGTGTTTGCATAGCATGGTGTCTGCTCTTCAGTTATTGAGGATGCCGGTACAGTTTTTGGGTGTAAATAAGAGACTTGGGAAAGAAAGCCATGCAATGCATCCCACTCCTGAAACTGGAGCAGTGGATATTTGTGTAGAAGAGCAACAGGACACAAATGCTTGATTTTGTTTGTGCAAATGAGAAGGCCTTTGTGATGCAAAGCAGCATCCTGAAGAGGCAGATGTGCTTTTTTGGTTGTAAATATCCCAGCTAAATACTGCAGTAATTGCAAGCAGAGCTTGGCATTTTTCCTCTCTATTCTCTTCACTGTTATATTTTAACAAGTTCTCGTGAGACTATTAAACCGTCTTAGTTTTTGGAACATGTGGCCTAGTGGGGATAACTCTGTCTACAGATGCAGTGGGTTGGCAGCTTGATTTTGCATGTCTTTTCATTTCCCTCCAGATCCTGTGACCCAGCGTAACCTTTGGTCTCCCTCTGAAGGCTTGGGTGAAGGAAGTATGAGCAGGTGACTGATGATCACTGTCAATACAGCCTGCAGACAATATGGGAATTACTTTAGCAGTCTCCCACTCCCTTGCTCTCCCCCCAGCCTCTCTTAAATCAACAAATGCAAATAGCAGCCTCCTCATTTGCTGCTATCTCTGGGAGGCTGCCCAGGCAGCATGGGCTTTGTTGCAGTCCTGCCTATTGAAAAAAAGCAGCTTCAGCCCTAGGCAGAAGGAAAAATACCAAAAGGGACCTGACCCCCCCCTTAATGGTTAATGCTGCTAATATTTGGTCCGCTGGCGTATACAGGTAGGAAGATGCTGAGATAAGGGTACGTGGTGTGTGTGTTTCAAGAGGGCAGCTTGAAGTGGTTGGAGCTGTTTGCATTGTTACTCTTTGTCTGGTAAACGTCCTCTGGAAGGGAGCAGGGATTGCCCAGTGTCCCAAAACTCATACCTGTGCTCCTCGAACCTGTTGACACTGCAAGTAGCTGTGTATTTAACTGTAGCTGTGTCTTTACTCTGTGAGAATAGAAATGCATTTGGTAGATTTCAGCGTAGGCAGAGGCACAAAGAATTTGTGAACCAACATTTCTTTACAAGCTCATGATTGTTTTGTTAAACGCATAGCTGTGTGGCACAGATAAATTAAAATAGCTGCATTTTACACTGGTGTAAGCATTAATACAGGACACAATATGTGGTACTGTATTGTACAGCATACAGTTGATATTGTTCTGCTTTCCAGATGTACAGCTTAATGCAAGTTGTCATTCAGCAATTCGAAGACATTAGAGTAATGCTATGCCAGCATTTGGTTAAAACTCTATTCATCTTATTTTAAGCTGTCATTGAATATGAAAATAAGTTTGGCATACATAAATAAAAGAAAGGTGATCACTTTGCACATCCAGAAGGTGGTCCTTCTCAGATACCTAGGGATATCGTGTTTGTATTTGATGTATTAGGGTTGCAGCCAGCCATAATGAAGATATTTCTTCTGAACTGCCATTTAGGAGTACTAGATTAGTAACCAAATCAGACAAATAGCAATGTATGTAAATGCTCCTACAGCTTTAAAAATGTGTGTCAGTAGTGCTTGTATTTTATAAGAAGTCTGTTTGCAGTGTGTATTTCATCTTACCGTGACATTTTCTATTGCAAATACATTTTAACAGTTAACTCCTGAATAAAAATTCAGAGTTAAAGTAACAGTTGTAAAGCTAGGTGCTGGACTGTTAAGGTGAGTATCACTAATAGAGCTAGACATTAAAACTGTTACTCAGTCTTTATGTTCTTTTCTCAAGATCTCATTTCAAATGTATCTTTTAGTTTTGTTTTGTGTTTTATTTGCTTACTAGAAAGCCTCAATGTGGTAATGTTTTAGGAGAAGAAATATCCCAAATTCATATAAATCCAGGAAATTAACTATTTAACAGCCCCCAATGCACCACTTTGAGTCTGCAGTAGTGCTTTGGATCAGGCACTGGTGACTGACACAGTCAAAGCCTGCCTGAACCCTAACTTGCAATACTTTTAGTGGTGTCATGTTAAGTTCATAGTGTTTAAACGTTAGGGTGAATCATGAAGTTTCATCATCAGCAAGATACAGAATGCTGTGGTAAAGGCAGTGTGATACTAGAAAGCCATCTAATTTTAGTGTAAAGTCTTCAAATGACTTCAGATACGTTGTGTGTTCCTTTCCCATACCTCTCGCAACAATGGTGGTTTTGTGTCTCAAAAATTTCTCATTTTCATCTTCTATGTACTACTTTCACAGCTTCTGCATCTGTCTGTCAGCAATCAGGCCAATGAAATCAAATATTTCTTTGTCTTTTGGACTTAGTAGTTGCTTTTTGTTGGCCACAAGTACTGCTGTAGCGTAGTGTGTTACATCTTTTCATGGAGGATATGTGCTTATCCATAGGTTCTGTTTGGCATCCTTCTGGTGTTGTAATCAGTCCATTGTGAAGGGAATTATTAAAATCAAATCATCATTATTACTTCAGAGGAGAGTGAGTTGGGTGGAAAAGGTTGTTAACTAGGAAGTTCAATAAAATCTGATTACATCTTGCAGCTTCACATCAGATTATAATATAGTCAGATCATACACATATTGGGTCAGTTTTGTATTGGATTGGGAGAATCAACAGAGAAACAGTTGCATGTTAAGAATGAATAAAAGTGGTACTTTGTTTGATTTTTTTGGAAGTCCTTCCAAATAAAATTTTAAGTCTGGGTGGCTCCAGGTAGAAAAATCAGGGTACAGTTCGGTGAACTTAACTTTCTAAACTGGCATCTCAGATGAGTGCTCATTAATGATACATTGTCTATTATCAGTTTCTCATCTTCAGTGGGATGATTTTCTTAACTGCTCAAAAGGTTTGTAGCTCCCTAGAAGTAGTTGGCATGTCTTGTAATCATGGAAACTGCCTTGGAGAATGGATGTTTTATGGGCTGTATAATTTGTGAAGTATTTGGAAGGCCTTCTTGATGAATGGCACTTTATAAATATCTTATCGTAAAGAAAATTATGGGAAGCACTTATAAGGTGAGTGGATTAATTATTTTTTATTTTTATTCGAACGTTTTTCTCTTAGGAAAGTCCCTCTAAAATAGTGGGTATAGAGAGTTCTCTCTTAGGCTTTAATGAGGTTATGTAGTTTCATGCCAACCACTTATGTTCAAAGTATCCGAATATATTTATTTTACAATATAAATTGTGCGCTACATTTTTTTTTTTTAAGCCTTTGTTAGAAAAGTTGCTTTCCATCATTCATTTTGAGGTTTTCCTCCTCTCCCCTTTTGTTTTTGTTTTTCCTCAGTTTCCATTACAAAGAGCAGTGCAAAAATCCAATCTTCCCCTTCCAAAGTGACCCGGCGTTCAATGCAGTCTCCACAGAAATCTGCTCCAGTACCAGCGCAACGGGGCAGGAAACCAGGTCGGGGCAAACCCCCTGGACAGTCTGCAGTTCCCAAGAAGGGCAGGTCTCCTAAAAATATTCCCTTGACAAAAAGCACCTCTCATACTGAAAATCTTAAAACAAGGAAAAAAAGTTTAAAACCTGGAAAAAAGGTTAGTCTTTATCTACTACTTTACTTTATATTGCAGAATTTTGTAGTGAGAATTTTTATTATTATTACTTAATTTTCTGTCTTCTCTTCAGCCTTCAGGGCTTTAGTGTTTTCAGCAACTGATTACAAGAAAAAGTCTAGAATAGCTATTCTGGAATATTTCAGTATAAACTCCTGTGGATTATTTTATTCCAGAACAAGATTACAAATTTCCTTATGGGTGAGTTGTTGGTGTTGGAAAAGGCTGTTCTGGAATAGCCATTTCCAGTAAAATTCCAAGAGCCAGGGAGGCCTTGAGGGTTTTTAGTCTGGGTCATTTTGTTACTGAACCATATACATAGTTTGCTTAATTTCTTTTATTATTATTATTGGGGTTTTGTCTTGTGTTTAGAAATAAATGATGAGGAACAGTGAGGGTTTTGGTGCAAAATTTAGGCATCTTAAAGCATACAAGCTGGATTTGCCAAATGGATCTCAGATATCCCCTATTCCTGCACATAACTAGCGTGAAGCAGAAAGCTTCTTTCCAGGCAATACATTTCTCCAGTTGTGGGCCTAATTCTGCCCTGATCTGAAAGATGTGGTGTCTTTCTGCCTTTTTCCCAGGCTGAGTCAGACCTGAGCAGTTGGCAGCCGCCTCCAGCTTCAGCTCCTCTGGAGCTGTTTAACCAGGTACAAACTGGCAATGCTGAAACCCCCCCTTACGACTCCCACTGACACCAACACTGGTGGGTAAACGATCTGAGAATGAGCTGGTTCAGGGAGCTAAACTGGTAGACCACTAACCTAGCATCCCTCCCTCTTACTGCCGCCTTTGTCTGCTCCCCCCAAAAAAGGCACAAACGCTACTGCTGCTGTAAGGAAGAATAGGATCACAGCGGGTCGGATTTAGGCAAGTCTTGAACTGGCATGGAAGTACAATATATTTTCTGAGGCTTGTTCACCCACTGCAGGCTGTCAAACAGGAACAGCAATCCTGCCGTGTCTTTCCACAGACAGTTTGTGTCTGTCCCTGTGCTTCTCCCTCCTTTGCATTAGCACCAATAGGGGAGTGGGGGCATTGTTTTTTCTAGTGGTTTTTTGTTTGGTTTTTTTTTTTTCCCCTGTCCCCTGCCCCCAGGTTTCAAAAAGTTGAAGTTTTGGGATTTTTCTCCTCCAGTCTGGATCACTGTGGGCTGTGGGATCTATTGCTAGTGCGTGGGAAGGGGTGGAGTAATGGCACAGGTGGGACGTCTGCCTTCGGTGATAGTGCTGATCAGTGTAAAGTGCTAGTGAAGTAACATTATTAGAGCATACCTAGAAGGCTCTAGCATAAAACAGGAAGCAGGCACTTTGTTGAAATGATGACCACAAGGCAAGAAATTATTCTGGGGACTGCAAATTGAAAGCCAAATGCTGTCTCCTCTGCTGCCTGCCTCTTTCAGTCGGGCATCCAAACTGATAGGCTATTGATGCAAGTTGTCTCCAGCTTTATCTCTAGCTTGGTGTATAAAAGTGCACAGAGGCACAGGTTAAAGAGTAGAAAGGTGCTCCTGCCCAGACTCGGCTGGTGGATAGGGTGTTCTCCATAAGTCTGGGGAGCTTTAAAGCAGAGCATTGAACGCAGGACTTTCATATCTTAAGGATGCACTCAGGTATGGCAGGATGCGTGTTTTCATGTAGGAGTTTTGTCCTCTGTGTCTCATGAAAAAGAAATTGAGAGGCTTTGTGTATCCTTTGAAAGAATAGTTGGAGGCATCCCACCTATAGAGGAGGCTTTTGGGCTCTAAATGCTGGTGTCTGAAAGTATCTGCTTGGAGCACTGCATTTGGCATCTGGTCCATGTGAGGTACTTGTGGGGATTTGCTTGGGGAACAGGAGTTACTGCTGACACTCCCTGTCTTGAGACAGTGAATCTGAAGTACCTCTACACACTCCTGATTTCCTGATTTCTGTGCGACCAGGCAACTAAGAGTTAGGTTTTGCAGAATCTAAATATCAAAATCTATCTTGGGAGTTTTACTGTATTAGCTTTTGCATTAAAAACTTTAAAAATGAGCTCCTTTTGAGAATCCATGGAAGGTTGTTACTGTTTTGGTACGTGGTTAAATTGCCAAGACATTATACATATGTGCAAGCTCTTCTTTGGACTGTTACGCCTGTTAGCATAAGAGTGAAGAGAGGAAATGGCTTTGTGGGAATTCTGCGCAGAGAGGGTGTATCTGACATGGAGTGCCATACAGCCTGTATACCTCACAATACAGAAGCAAATATAATGCAAGTGGTATGTGCCTAGAGATTTGAAAGTGCCTTTTTTTTAAAAAAAAAAAATTTTGTTTTATTTTAAGATCGATCCAAAAAACCCTCCAACTTTTCAGGCTAAGTGCTTCAAGCATGAGCTGGCTGTGTGGTAGTTCAAAACCTGTGTATTTGGGGAGATTGGTCTATGCCTGATACACTGTAGAGTTGTTTAACTTTGCCCTTTTACGTTTGTTATGCTGCAATGTTTATCATTGTGCAGGTATTAACTTTTATTATACATGTAGGAATGTTGAGCTGTTGTGTCATGCATGAGATGCATGTTGGGTTTTGTTTTCAGTTTGTCTCCCTCAGTTTGTGCTGTATGGTTTTACTCTGTCATGATGAAGAAGAAATATCTTTACATCTCTTTCATTATTTTTTAAAGTACACTTTGTATAACAATGCAAAGGATTCCTTCCAGAATTTCTTGAGGAAGTGCCTTGGTCTGAGTGTGGATCACACGTTTGACCTTACAAGAAGAGAGTTTTTAAGTGTCAGGGTAAACCCTGTGAAGTTGGCCATGTGCTGCCAGACTGTCAGCAGAGCTCTCTGCAGGCAAACGGAGCTGGCGTGCCCTCACAGCTAGCAGGGGCCAGCTGGTGACGCCCTCACCAAGCAAATGTGCTGAGCCCTGCTGGGAACGTGGCCTGCCTCATGCAGCAACATGGCTTTGGGATCACAGTTTGCTGCTCATCAGTTTGGGGTTGCAAAATGAGAACCTCAACTGAGCAGGCATAACGTGCTGTAGTTTCCAAAATACATGCTCTTTCCTCCTTCTGAAGGAGAAGGTAGGAAATGGCCAGCTAGCCTTGCCACACTTATGTGTTAGTGTGGAGGGCAGATAGTTCCTCTGTCTTACAGTTTAGCATTTGTGTTTTGTTTTCATGCCTACATCTCTCCTATTTCCTCCTCTTTCCCCTCAACTCAACCACCCATGTTTTGCAGCATGGTGACAGACAACTAGACCCCCAAAGAGTCCCTGCTCCAGGGGGGCCTTCAGGAATGTAAGACTTCAGATCAAAAGCTCAGACTTCCCAAGTGCGTTTTTCTTCTCTGTATTAAGGATGGAGAGAGACCTTTCTGTCACCCAGTGTTAAGATATGTAGGCAATTCCTGACAAGTAATACATCGTGCTTGGTGCATTGTCTGATCTGAGCCACCTTGTCTCATTCACAATGCAATACCAAGCCTTGGCAGTCTATTCCTTATGTTCGTGGTGATTCCACCCAGTGCCATATTGTGAAGTAGTTTCTCCAGCCAAACCTATCTTCTCTGGACTGTAAGGGGCACAGAAATTTTCTTTAACGTGCCCTGGATTTCAGAAGAAAGTTGATTTATTCATTATAGATGTTGTGAAGAAGTTAAGCACTGCTGCTTCTAGGAGGGTGTATATTTTGATTGCTTTCTGCATGATTTTTAATATATTATTTGGAAAATATGCTGCTTCTAAAAGTGTAAAGAATGGATACTGCTAAATGTAAGAGCGCTTAGCCTCCTTTAGCAACCTGGCTGAATTTTCAGTTCACTATAGATGAATCTTAGCAGTAAATCCTTACTGCGTGAGTAGCCGAGTCTTTGCTGCCTTCAACACTGTCAAGACCTTGGGTAATCTCTTATATTCCTAACTTTTTTGGTAGGTAAGAGAATGAGAACATAATCTGTTCTCATGGAAGAATAAATGGTGAAGGGAGAGGTGATGAACTTTTCTCTAATTCGTTATTTTTTTTTATTTCCGTGTATTTTCACGACATGTCAAAGCACATTAGAAATGCCTTTCTTGTGCATGTCTCTCTTCTAAACCCCAATCCAAACCAAATTACAACAAAATCCTCCTTTCCTCAGGTGGAAGGTATTGCACGCTGACCAATTTCTAAATCTTTGTGCTGCAAACTCTGATTGTCTGTCATATGATAAGCTGCAAATAAGTTTGGTTTGGGAAAGGAAAATGCTGTGGCAACCTATATGACTGGATTGTAACTACTGGTTTATTTGATACTTTGTATAAAGCAACAGTTCCTGAAAGTGATTAATTGAGAATTTCAGCCCCTCTGAAACAAGCTGAGGGAAAATCTAGGTGCACTGTAAAGTTGACACCTAAATGTGACTTAAGTTTTATACGGGTATATATACACAGCCCAGCTAACTGATTTGAGTTGTGATAAACCCAGATGGTTGGAAGGATATGGACAAGAAAATAATCCAAAGCACCTCTTCTGCGCTTCCTAAGATTTAGAAGGGTTATGAATTAGTTTATAAAGCTCATTCTTTTCCCACTTTTCAGATAGAGGTGGGTTCCTTCTTAAGTAGCTGTAGATGCAAACTGACAGTTTCTGGGCTTCCTTTCCTGGACTTTATCTTCTCTGCTTTGTGTAGTACTTTTATAGTAAGGAACCACACACGTTTGGTAAGATGGTAACTCACAGCAGAAAGATTTTGCATACTCCTGAAAAAACTTTTTGACTTTGGCGTTTCTCTCTAAACAGAAAAAAATCGTACCAGAACAACTGACTCCTGCATCACCTTCTCCTCATTCTTCTCCTGAGGGGGACAGTGGCACTACGCAGATACTTAAAGATGGAATTAGTTTGTCGAGTGCAACTGCAGCTGTTATATCCACAGGTAAAAGACCAAAGAAAATAATGAAATTTTTAGTGTGAAATGGCTTCAATTTCAAGCAAACAACTAGTGTCATTTTATGGCAAATGTGCTGCAAACTTATTACTGTAAATCGTTATCCAGCTACCTTATTTTTTAAAGATATTTGTATGTGGCAGTGTTACTTTGCAGAACTAGTATTTTGATGCCTGCATTATAGCAAGAAGTGCTGGAGCACAGGGGCTTTTGATAGATTTGCTAGACCTGGCAGTTTGTTCCTGTTTGAGGAAGGAAACTGTGCAGTTCTTTCATGTCCGTCCCACTCCTTAATGTATGAAATGGGAATAGATGTAGCTGAAAACCCGTATGATGTTCTGATATCATGCAGGCTGTACTATAATATAACAAAATGGAGATTTTATCTCTGTAAAGCCTTACATTAAAAGAAACAACTCAGACTGTTTAAACCAAGTAGAGGCAATCAGAGGAAATATATTCCTCCTTCCTCTTATGTTTGGTTGTTTTTGAAATACAATGAAATATATCTTGAAAAGGGTTGGCAAATGAGAAATAAGCTAGTTAATGAAATAACTCATTGTGGAATTCGTAACCCTGTAGTGAAACAATTTGTATGTTGTCAACTGAAATCTCAGAACTTTCTAAAAACTCCACAAATTGTGATAATTTTTTTGGGGGTGCTTTTTTACATTTGAAAAACTGTTTTTACAATAGAAGTTGTCAGGCTCTTCTCACTCTCAACTTCAGTGATGGATGAGGAGAAAATATGTATGTATTTCCAAGGAAAAGAAACCTTTCAGGAGGCAGTTGTTGTTGAGCGCAGACAGAAGGTGCCATGAAAACTTTTTTTCTTTTTTGTATTTTTGATTATTTATACGAATAGGTTTTGTCCAATTTGCAGACATCAGAGAGTGAGCAGATATATGCATGAAGACATAAGGTCATTAACACACTTACAGAAATACTTCATTTTTAAAAACCTAGGCTTTAGCTAAGACCAAATAATACTACAGTTCAGAAAACATGGCAGTCTTCTGTATAACAGAATGCTTAGATTGTCTGCTGGTTCACCGCAGAGGCATGTTTTTTCATTAAGCTATAATAATATCTTGGGTGCGTTCCTGGTCATGTGATTGCCAAGGCCAAAAAGAAAAAAATTCTTCAGTTACAGCTTTTTCCCATGTTATTCAGCCTTGCTGTTCCTTTTGAAAGTTTTGCATAGTCTCTATAAAAAGTAATTTCAAAAGTCCTGTTTGATTGTTTTGTGCTAAGCCTTAAACCACCTTACAGTGTTTCTAGAGAAATTGTTTATTTAGCAGAGAAGACCAAGTTGCAGCATGGAAATCCTACATGAGTGGTTTGGGTCTTCTGAAGGTACAGGCGTCCTTCAGTAGCCATTATAGATGCACACAGGACTATTATACATGCACACGTTAATGCTATGTGGGTGCTTAAGAATGAGCATCAATGGTAGGTATAGGGTTGTCTTTGTTGCAGTTTCTCAAATAGGAGAAAAATTAGGGCAGTAACTTGGTAATGCCAGCTTTTTAGAATCTCCTCTTGGTAGTTCATAGTATCTGCCAGTAATTCTTACTTTATTGGAACTAGTGTATGAACAGAGATTAGTCAAAATAAAAGATAAGTACAGATTATGACAGCTTTGTTGCGTTAATGGGGTAGAGAAGGGCTTTAGAGACCAGAAAGAAGGGGATTTAGGACTCGGGCAGGAGAACCTTGATAGAAGACAGAAAGCACTTTTTGTGTGCTTGGAAAGTATGTATGCATGTTCAGCTTCTTGAGTTGACCAGTACTTCTTTTCCTCAAGATTAAAACTAAAAAGACCATTTGCTGTTCTAACTTGGAAACATGTCTTAGATCCTCAGCAGTAAATATGGCTTGTTCTTTTCCAGTGTGTGTTTATGTCAACAAGCATGGAAATTCTGGGCCTCACCTGGATAAGAAGAAGGTTCAGCAGCTTCCAGATCACTTTGGACCAGGTCCTGTCAATGTGATACTTCAGCAGGCTGTACAGGCTTGCGTGGATTGTGCCTATCAGTCCAAAACAGTCTTTGGATTTCTGAAATCTGGCCATCATGGAGGGGAAATGATAACTGGTATGTGAAGATGCTTTATTTCTTTCTTTTCACTTGGTTGCAAACTTGACGTAGGGCAGAAGAACTGAAGTAGCTGCAATGAGTTTATATTGCTTTTGTAACTGTTTAAGCGCAGTCAAGCACATACACTTGTGAACTCCTTTACTAGCAGAGTATTGGTGGTGTGGGTTTTGTCTCACTCTGGGTCCAGGATAATTTGAAGAATTCTTTAAATTAGAATTTAGCAGTATCAGTGTTAAATTACATATACATAGTACAGTTACATTCTTATACTAAGTAGAGCTCGTGCACATCATTTAGCAACTGTAGCCAAACATTTGTCACGTAAACTCACTACAAGTGAAGTATCAACTTTATTAATTCAAGTCATTCACATATGTATCCATACATAGTGTTTGTGTTCTTAATGCCTTAACCAAGTGGGTGAAAAGTTTCAAACTAATATGTTTAGCTTCCAGGCAAGTGATTCCACATGTTAAAGTTGCTGCTTCTTCCCTTCCCCCATTCCCCAGAATTGTAGCAGTATCTTAGGTCAGTGTTCATCCACCTCTGTCTCCTATTATGGAATAGGTTTATTTCTGCTACATATTAATGGCAGGTCTACAGATAAATTATCTCAATATCTCAAATGGAATAGCTGCTGCTTGACATTTTTTCCTTCTAGGCTAGGAAATATTCTATGTAGCGGTTAGCACATCAATTCATAATTCCATCACTGGCAATAAAAAGACTTTGGGTTACTTTAATCTCCTTACATTAACACCAGATGTGAAAGCTGATTAGTGGAATGCAGGTTCAATTAAATCCTCATAAAGATGTTGCTGTCTAACAGTATTTAAAAAGCAGCACCCTGACCTGTGTATAGCAGAACTTCAGTAAACCTTCCTTATGCATCCCCATGAGTTTGTTCACAAAATGGATGCTGCTTCTCTGCTGTGTAGTAAAGGTTTAATGGTGTTGCATATGTGTGATTTTGAAACCCATGTTGCTTTATTTTTGCAAGATATATGGAAGTTTATTACATTATTAGTACCTTGCTGTACCTAATTTGGACAAGTCAATTTTGCTTGAAGAAAATGCACTGAGATGGGCATTGCCAGTATTCTCTTTGTGATTGTTTGTCACAGAGGACTGAATCGTAGGCCAGTGGCGTATCTGAGCTGTGACTGAGAAGTTGAAAAGAATTATTTCACAGAGGAGAGAGAAATTTCAAAAATCTTTATGTAGTTTTGGTTTGTTTACATTCAAAAATTCTGTACAAAAAGGAACTACTGTTCTGCACCTTGCATCACCGTAAGACCTGGATTCAGAGAAGCCAGCTCTGTAGCCCTGGATTTTAGGAACTTGGCAATGTGGACTGCTCCTGAAGCAGAGTCCTGGTCCAGGTGACAGCGAGCCACAAGACCCCAGTGGGTTTCTGGTGTTCTTGAGCTCTTGCCTTCTCATCGGCTTGTCAGACAGGTTGCTGAGAAGTGGCTCAGCAAATACTCCCTGTCATTTTATCAAAAGTTTGTGTGTGATATATTTTGAGAAGCACAAAATGTGACTTAGGTTGATGTAGCACGTTACAACCAGCTGTGCATGTGAACAGTAAGGAAGAAGAAGAAAGCTACAGTAGAATAAAACGAGGAATTACAGATGAGAGTGTTTTCTTGTAGAGTTTTATTTGAAAGTGGTTTTGGAGAGTGGTCTGTTGTTCAGGGTTGTTTTTTTTTTTAGACTAGCAAGAAAAAAAAATGTTGCAGCAGAGAATAAGCAAAGAAATCTAAACCTTTTGTAGACTAATAAACTTTCATGACGAGTATTACACCTACCGTAGGAGGAAACTGTATGCTGTTGAGGATGTGGATAAAGTGATCTTGCTAGAATACATGTGAATAATTAGCGGATTCTTTTGGTTCAGCTGCCAAAGAAAATAATTGTTTTGAATGGAATTGAGGTTAGGATTTTTCCATCTTTTCTTACTCAAACAAAAGCACAAACCATTTTATTTTTGCTGGATGCATAAGGTTTCAATTCAGACAAATATAACTGAAAGGAAATTAAAGGCTTGATTAGCAAGCCTGCTAATGATGGTGGTGGTGTCAGCCCCTTTTTTCTTCCTTGTAGCGCAGAGACTATGGCATTCGGTAGGATGAAATAGACTGAGGCTTAGATAAGTCTTATCAAGCAGAGAATTAAAACAGACTCTTGGGTGAGTTTCTTCACTATCAAACAAACACATTTCCCTGATGGTTTAGGGCTCAGGTATTTGAAAGGTACTTAAACAATGAAAGGTGAAGAAGCGA
Organism: Burhinus bistriatus; assembly: GCA_013397275.1. NCBI lineage: Eukaryota > Metazoa > Chordata > Aves > Charadriiformes > Burhinidae > Burhinus > Burhinus bistriatus. The sequence goes on along the minus strand of VYXH01011407.1, from coordinate 79,086 downwards.
GAACTACTCTTCATCCCGGGGGCTGGGATTGCACGTGCAAGCTCCAATCCCTGTTTATTTTTCACTAAAGGTTGAGGTTAGTGCACCTCAGAAGTACTCCTTTTTACTGTTTCACCTAGCATTTATCTGGGAAGTAAGAGGCTTATGTTGTCCCCAAGCAGAGCGGACAGTTGAGCCTATGGATCTGGATCCCACACCCTTGGTTGGAGTTCGTATGACTGCTCTCAGGCGTTCAGAGTACAAGGGAACTGTGTTTGCACTGAGTCTTTATTTGTGGATTTTTCCCATGGTATGTCTTGCTGGGGCAGTCGCATTGCCTCAGCTGTTTCTTGCTTTACCCTCCTGACAACTCTAAGATAATATTGTTCTTTTCAATGCTTCTTTTCAAAATGAGAAATTAAGGAGTGGAGAGTAAGTGATTTCCCCAAAGTCATATAAGAAGATCCGTAAGGCTATTATAAAGCATTTTAAATTTTTGCTGTAGCTGACTACTACCTTGCAGTAAATTTGTCAGGAGATCAGGCTGTGCTAGGTCTCACAGTCCATTTGCTCTCCTGAACGGGTTGAGTTCCAAAAAAAATTTGCCTTCAGAGACACCTTCCCCAAATAGGAGGTAGAGGACCTTGTGTCTTAGCCACATGTGGGACTGTGAATCATTAGGATTTCGTTTGAACAGTAGAGCCTGGAAAAAATGAATGGGCCATGGAAACACGTGGGTCTGGGATTTGTCCCTGTAGTACTGACTCTTAAACTTTAAGCACTTGCACTGGATCAGTCTGTCATGAAAGCAGATGAGAGAGGTAGCATGTTGTTGATGCTAGCTGGTTAACTTCCATTAACTCTAATCAAAAGCTTCTTTACATCTACAGTGTAAGTAATTGACACTTCTGATTTCCTAAGGAAGCCTAAAATATGCTAAACTTGGGCGTTTTCTTTGGATTTGTGTATATTATCTCTCTTTTGTAACACAATATGGAAATGTTCCTTAATTCAGATCTGTGAATAAAGGCTTTCTTGTAATTTCTGTGTTTTTTGGGTTTTTTAAATGCATCTGCTACCAACAAAATGTGATCCTTTAAAGCTCTACTTATCATTTGGAAACTTATGTTAACAGCATAAAGCTTCATGACAGGCTGAAAACCAAGAAGACAAATTGATGCATAAACCTGGTGTTTATGCTGCTTCTTTCTAGCTCTAAGTTTGAGTTGCCAGTTTGTTCCTGCTTTGTTGTAATGCCTTTCTAGTCAGAAGTAACAGAAAGTTTCAGCTAATGTAATAGTAATTATATATCCATAAATTGGTAGTATTGAGTCTTTTCAAAATCTTACTGATTTTCACAAAAAAGGAAAATACCATCAGCTGCAACACTGTTGAGGGGACAAGGAAGGAGGTCAACAAGTAAAAGACATAGGCACATGTCTAGGCTCCTTGTAGTCATTCAGTTTAAAAGACACCAGATCTGTTTGTGGCTGTTGTGGTATCTCTGCCACCTAGCTCCTGTTGAAATAAATGGGAGCTTGACCATTGTAGCGTTCACAGCAGGATAGATTTCTCTAGTGGTAAAATAGCAAATGGCAAAACAGTTTCTGTAGTCAGAATTTCAGTGGTAATGGATGCCAGTACATTACCACAAGTATGCTCAGTTCAGTTAGAAACTGAGAAAAAGAATCTTAAACTTGTTTGCTTCCTTTCTTTGTGGTGGTTTTTTTTTTCCAAAGGTTTGTTTTTGGTTGTTTTTTTTTTCTTAGCAAGTACTGTAAAGGTTCTTTTCTGTGTTATCTCCTGTAAACAGCTGGTGGAGAGTTTGCTGTTTTATAAGCAAACAACAGAAGTTACACGGAAGGTTTTGGTGATGAGGGAATAGTTGCAAGTTTTTTTTATGCTGGTGTATATCCAAAATTATTTTATTCAATTAAGTTCCCACAGAGCAAATTTAAACTGGCATGGATCTGACGGAAGGTAAAAATCAGTTCTTTGGATGTAAATTTGTTAACCTACTAGAATGGTTGTTTACTCCTCTCATTTCTTGTGTGGTTTAAATAAAATCTAGATGTCTTCTCGTTTAAGTTAATGATGATGTTTTACTATACTTCATGATGCTTGGGAGATGTTTGACATCATCTTCTTATTCACAGCTTCCTTTGATGGGGAGAAGCACGCCATCAATCTTCCTTCTGTAAACAGCGCATCGTTTGTCCTACGCTTCTTGGAGAAACTCTGTCACAGCCTGCAGTGTGATAATCTCTTTAGTAGCCAGCCTTTCAGCCCTTACATGGGATGTGCACATAGTCCTACAGAGTATGATAGGACCAAACCAGGTAGTGTTTAACAACTGTTATTTTCAAGTGCTGATATTTCTGAGAAGCGTGGCGACTTTATGAAATGTAACTTTTTAATTTGTCTTTCTATGACATGAATTGATTGAAATGAATACGCTTCAGTTCTTAGTGAATTGGTTCCAGTGCGGTAGTGCTTTGACAGGATGGGATGTCTCATAACACATGTGCAGAAATCATTTTGTTCGGCAAAATCCTCCTTGTAGCCAAGCCAGGAAACATATGTATTGTACCACTATGATACTTATAAAAGGACAAGCTCAAAACTTCACATTTCATTTGTTAAATTTATGTTCGGATCATAAAATAAACTTACAAAAAGATACTTACTGCCTTATGAGAAGGAGCTTGCCCTGAAAGGGAATTCAGTCTAGCCCTTCCCCCACCGGTAAAAGGTTCTTTCTTCTCTCTTCATTCATCTTACTCAGTGGTGGCTCCAAAAATTTTACATTCTGCTATGTACAGTCCAGTCTTCTAGTAGAAAAGGTGAGGTTTGCAGGTGGCTGCTTATGATATTTTGTATGAGGCCAGTATCTTTGCTGCACCAGGAGCGTAGAGTGAGGGGGGAAAGGAAATGACTTGTGCAAGATCTCCCATCAGGTTGTTTGCAGGGCCTGGTTATTACAAGTCCCAGCCTATGGGTTACCAGGAGCCATAGCTGAGAAAACCTTGATGTCAGGGCAGTTTCAGAAGATTCATATTGGGTGCAAAGCTTCCTCACAGCTGTCTGATAGCTGAGTCTGTTTTTCGGGTGCTGCTTTAGAAAATAAAATATTTTCTTTTTTTTTTTTTTTTTTCCTTTCCAGTGGAGAAATTATGTTTATAATTCTGTCTGTCATATGAAAGTCATTAGTTTTCACTCTTTTCAGAAAAGTAGCCAGGGTCAAGGTGGTTTGGGTGATGACAGTATAAACTAAGCTGTACTTCAGCTTTGAAAATTTGTATTGCAAAGACTGAGGCTGTGTGACACAAGAAACTGAACTGTAACCTGGTGAATGGCTGATGTATGTCTTTGCTTTTGTCCCTGGATTTTCCCCATGAGCAGCTTTGTGCTAGAATAATAGGTGATTTTCCTCTTCATAGCAAAAGAAGAAATACCTGAAAACAGGAGTGCTAAACGATACTCTCAGGACTCTCCACCGTATACTGCTCCTCTTTCCCCTAAGCTTCCCAGAAATGATGCTCATCCATCTGAAGGTAATTACATTATGTCAGGATTATATATGAGGATTATTTATGGTTTCAGTATTTCCAGTCAAAAAGGATAGAGTTCAGCGTGTGTGTCTGGTTTGTCTCTAGCCTTTGACAGGTCAGGGTGAAAGTGTGTTAATTATTGATCACTGGCACAGATTTTGCAGTTAGGGAAGATCTACTGCAAGTTCCAGCAGTCCTTCTCCTAAACCCGCTAGCCTTTTTTGTGAAGGGGCTCAGGCAAACAGGTGACAGATGAAGCTTCTAGCTTCATATATGGCTATTTAGCAGGAAACCAATTGCCTCAAAATGGGTTAGGAGATAAATTGGAAGCAACTCTAGACTGTGGCCATTAAGTGAGTAAGGGTGTAGCTTGATGATACAATTCAGCGGAGTTTATGGCTAGCTGCCAGTGAAAGTTGTGCTGCTCCTGCTTTCCTTGCCTCCTTGTCCTGGCACTGGGTTCCAGGCCCTGCAGCTGGGTGGTGAGCTGAACCAGTGAGCAAAAACACAGAAAACATTCTGGTGAAGTGAAGAGCCATTTGGAGTTTACTTCTCTGGACTGACTCACTGTGGACTTGGATGAGCACAGGGAAGGGTTGAGTAAAATGCAGCCACAGCCAGGGGAGCAGCGAAGCCTCCCTGTGGCAGCTGGCCATTAGATTGATTTAGCTCACTGATGAATAGCACCTTTTCCTGCACTGCAGCTCAGCTGCAGTAACTGAGCACATGTCCAGTCTTAGTCTGTCTCAGATGTGAAGTAAAGCATCTAGGTTTAAACCTCAGTGAAAGAGACTTAGGAAAATGTGGGGCTTTTTCACTCTGCGTCTGCTACTTAACAGGTTAAGCCATGATAGCGTGTTGATGTTGACTCATCCCATCTGATACATACTTTCTCTTGCTGCAAGATATTTGCACAGCATTTCCAAAGGCTTTTTTGAAATATGATGGGTATTAGTTATTTCTTCCCTCATGTTTTTTTCCCCTTCTTTTTTGAGATCCTGGGGTCACTTTGTGTCTATTAGCATCAGCGGGGCAGAATGATCTCTCTTTCTGTGCAGGTTAGAAAGTCATAGGACTACAGTTAAAGCAGAAAAGGATGTGAAATTAAAATGTTCAAAATGATAGTTTATTTTAAATGGTACATGTTATTATTTTATGCATATGTAGCATATTCACGTCTTTGTATACAGTAACAGCAGCAGGAAATACAGTTCTGCATTGATTATTGATTTCTGTGTCTTTCCAAGTACTGACTTAAGTCCACAGATACATTGTACCCCTAAGTCAGATATTTCTGGTAGGTAACTTAATAAGCGTAGAGCACTTAATGACAATCAAATGAAGTTCTTTCAGTCAGAGCAAAACAAATGTTTGAGTAGATCTGCATTATCTTGTAAGAAATCTTCCTCTAAGTAAACATGCATGCACATACTGCTTTTTAATCTTTCTTTGCTAATGGATCCCTTTTACAGATGAAGTCAGTGTACTCCTTAAAATACATTTTAAGATCAATAGTTCATTATAAAGTGCAATTACTTGGATAAAATAATAATTGTTTTGCCATGGATTCAGAGGTTTGAATTTGTACTCTGTGCATTTCAAGAGGCAAAGTGTTCTCTAGTGTTGTGTGTTTCCCATTAGGGCAATGTCCTCTGCTGAAAATCTGGAGGTAATTTTATAGCGGTCAGTCACGGGTTGGTTAGCAAGAAGGATCCTGCCCCCAAAAAGTTCTGGTTCCATTGAGACACAGTTGTCTTAAACTAGTTGTTTTGAAATATCATTTGAAGGCAATATGGAATAACTGTGGGAAAGGGTCTTTCAAACAGCTCATTTTCCTTCTGATCTGCTCAGGGATATGTTTTGCAGATTTTGCTGTCTTTCCCGCTCACTAACAGTTTCTTCTTAAAGTTATGAAAGATAAAGGGGGGTGGGGGGTGGGGAATAACTTGGTCTCCCTCCCCCTGAAAACAGTGTGTTCTTACTACTGTGGCCGATTACATCATTCCTGTTATGTATGAGGCAGAACAACTGGCTTCTAATTCCCAGAGGAGCTTCAAGAAAACAAAGCATCCGATTCCTGCTAAGGCCTTCAGTGTTTAAACAGTCTGTCATCCTTACATTTGAAACATAAGGCCTTTTATTGGCCTTTTATTAATCTGCCCAGAGATCAGGCATTCTGCAGTGGAACCTCTCGTCGCTTTCCATACCACCATTCACAACTGCTCAAAATGTCAAGGTAGAAGTGTGTCATTCGTTGCTCCATGGATTGCAAAGCTCCATTTGCTGGACTCCGATTTTGAATCAGCTGTCATACCAGTTGACCACTTTTTCGACAAGATTGCAGCTGCGTTTTGTTTGTAGAGAAGCTAGACAGATGGAAAGGGAAGTGGATTGGACACTATAGTTGCTGAATGGAAACATCTTCTCTAAAAGATCATGGCCCTTGGAAATATGCCTGCTTTTCCACCTTGTGTATATTAATTGAGAATTTACAGTCAGATAAAGTCAAATGCTGGTATCTTGGGAAAAAAGGCAGAGTTGATTTTTACCAGCCCTATTTACTATAGTTTACTTTAAGATACATAACATCAGGGATATAATTGGAATAAATACAATTAAATTGTTTTGTAATACAGTCAATTTTAAAAATCTTTGTGTCTTCAGAAATCTTGACAAGGATTACATAAACCAGTTATTTTTAAAAAACCCTATATTTGAGACCTCTGCTTGTTTACTATAACTACAAAAAGGTTTTTTTCTTAAGATGTTGCATGGAGTTGGTTGATACATACTTAACACTCTAGTTGAAACTTTCTGCTAGGGAGTATTGTCTCCATTGTTTCATCCTACCTTTCAAGACTTCAGAAATCCAAATCTGCAGGTTCAGTCAGTTAAACCTTAGGCTCCTGCATATAGCTGTCCTGTAACTATAAAGTATCACCACTGCCTTTTGGTCTTGGACTGAGATTTCTGTTAGTGTTTTCATTCTCTACCATTCTAATTTTCCCCTGATTAGCTACCCTTTAATTTTATAGTGTGTATCATTGACTACATCTCTTGAAGTCTCTCTGAAATTCTATAGAATGATGGCTTTTGTTTTTCATTTTGGTAAGTTGCTGCAACTACTTCAAGCTGACAAATGTAAAGAAGTTGGTTTTCTTGTTTGATTGTTTTCTTTGAAAACCTCAGTAGCTCTTCTTTGCTTTTGTGATTCAAATCTAGCAAACTAGGAAGTTTTACAGTGGTTGTTTTGAGGGTTGTGTATGTGAAAGAGAAGGGCTTGTGTCCATGAAAGCTGCTTTATTCAACAACTCTCCAGTTAGGCAAGATGATGTCTTTTACTAATCTTGCCTTACTGAATTCACGAATTAGGGAGCTGGCTCTCTGCGTGCATTTGTTGCCTTTCAGGATTATGCTGTCTGAAGACCAAAATACGCTTAACAGTTCTTCACTGCACTCCACTTTTAAACACGTTTCAGCAGAGAACCTAAGACCTCATGAAGCAAGCTGAAAACACGCTTGAGAAGCTCACTGGATTTTTTAGGAAAATACTTTTCCTTTAGTTTTAATTGGGTATTTGCCCAAGAAATTCTTGAAAGTTGTCATATAAGAAGGGTAGTAAAAACTTTATTTCAGGAACTTGTTTCACAGAACATATCAGTTCTTATCCCAAAGAATATGCTGCTTCACTAACGTATGTTTTATAACTTCACTAGAGTAATTTTCAAGATGGTAGTGTGGGTTTTACACTTCTGTGAACCTGTTAGCTATATTTTCCAGCTTTTAGCTCTCCTGCCAAAGCAGTATTTGTTTCATACAGATTTGTACATCGTGCTTCCAACTTCTTTCTCGGGCTAGACATTGGCCTGATGCAAACAGAGGTAAACGTATGATTGCTAGAAAATGGAGCGGCGTTCTCATTGGTTTGGGGTTTTTTCCCCTCATACAGCATATTTCTCCGAATCAGACCTGAATTCGGTTGACTGAGAGTGGAATTTTCAGTACTCAAGCAAACCTGGCTCCTGTCTCATGACGCAGGGAAAAAGGGACTAGCTGAACTCTGCTCATTAGAAACATTATTGACAGTCTCTAAAAATTCATAAGTCTTCTAAGCAGGTGTTGTTTGTGTTTTGCAGAGTAGAAATTAGCTGGTAGTGATAAGAACTAAAAGGGGGAATGTTGTTATGCTCCCCTCCTGGGACCTGGGTTTTTTTTTGTTTTGTTTTTTTTTTTTTAACTTACTCAGCGGGTTCAGTAATTTACATGTATCTTTGGCTTTCGCAGAGTCTGTGCTCATAGACCCTGCCCTGTGCAAAGAACTAACTGTATGTAGATTGTGGTCAAAATATGTTCTGTTAGTGTGCCGTGCCATACCTGGCGCTCACAGCCTTCTGTAGTTTGCCTGTAACCTGTTCAATTCTTAATGACAAGTCTTTTGTCTGAACGTATTGGGATCTATAGATGATAGTTGTCCACTTGTTTTGTTTATAAAGTTAGTGACTCCCTCTGCTGTTTAGAACAAATTAAACAATTGTTAGTTAACATGAGAGTTTTTATTTATATTAAAAATTTCTTGCAAGATAAACATAACACACTTTTAATGGTTAGCTTTTTGAGAGGGTATTTAAAATAAGATAATGAAAATGCTTGACTAAGATTGTTTGATGTATCAATATTAATGTCAGACAATTTTACCCACCAAAAATTTCCTCTGTTGCTTCCCTGTTCATAGTATTTAACAAATACAACTGAAATGCTTTTTGGAAGACTGTCTGAAACTTGACATACTAAATCTTTTTCTACAAAAAATGTTTTAAAAATACAGTAAGAGCGCAATGATTACTTGAGGAAAAGGGGCAAACATTCAGCAGCACTGACCGCCTCACAGGAGATTGTTAACAGGCTTACAGTCTTTCAGTATCTTCAAGAGGACATAGCAAGGAGTTAAATAACAAAGGTATAATGTCCATCACTTTGAACATATTGATACTTGCTTTTTGTGTAGCAGAAACATTGCCTATAGAGGAAAATAGCACTTCCAAAGACCACCGATTTTCTGAGGACTCTATGGATTCTGCACTTAATTCTGTAAATCCTTCAAGCCCGACCCGTCAAAATTCCACGGAATATTGTACTTCAGGGAGTGCAGCATATTACAGAAATTCCTTTCAGCCAGTGACTGCTACCTCAAATCCAGCCCCAATCCTGCGCAGGCTGTCGTTGAGCTCTGCTGGGAGCAGTGGTTACTATGAAGTTAGTAGGAATCGAATACAGAGGCGGATTGAAGGTATGCTATATAACTCAACTTTCCAAAGTATGTAACTGCTTTTATTAATGCACAAAGTCCAAGAGTTATGAATAAAGAAATTCTTTGCTGTAGAAAAGCTTGCATATGGAGTGAAAAGCTGTGCTGTCGCCAAGCATGTCAGGCTTGCTGACATAACTGCAAATGCAGAACTTAAGCCTGTTAGAACTAATACTGCAGTGCAAGCCGGGGATGGGGGGGAGGTCTTGCCTGCTGCACCTTCCTCTCACTGCTGTTACGGACCCTGAGGCAGGCCAGACTGAGGAGGCCTAGTTATATGCAGCTCACTTCCTGAGCATCTTATCAGCTATTACTGCGTTGCTGAAATATAGAGGTAGGGTTTCCTCCTGTCCCTCCCTCTGTCTGCAGAGCTTAGCTTGCCTTTGCCACATTGCCAATTAATGGTGTCTTGGGACCCAGGAGCCAAGTACAAGTTGAACTAATCCCTCTAGGTATGTCATGGTGCTAATGTTTATGCTTCTCTAAATATTTGCAGTTATATAAGGGATTTAAAGACAAATGGAACAGTTCGATATTATTTGGAGGAAAAGAAAACATCTTTCATTTAATATATTGCAAAGAATGCATAATAAAAGCCACACGTTAATGTTAAGAATGTCTTATGTAAAATGAAATGTGTTATGTCTGTATAGACTAGTGATATTTCTTCCTCTCACAATATTTTTATACTAAAAGCTGCAAGTTCCACAACTGGACCGGATCTGAATACACTAAAAAGGGAACCTTCAAGAATATTGAATAAGGATCCTTCCACCTGGTCAATAGAGGAAGTAATGCATTTTGTGAAAGAAGCTGATCCACAGGCATTAGCTCCACATGCAGAACTCTTTAGGAGACATGTATGATGCATATCCATTCTGTTCTAGTAGATTGTGTGTCATGTTAATCTCTTAAAGTACAGCTTTCAGGTCTATCACTCTATTTGCAACTGAAGGTAGAATAGACTCTACTCGTATATTAGAGGGAGACTGAAAGTTATTTTTCCACCTGAAACTCCTCCTGCAGTATGTTTTCTCTGTGTTCCAGTCTTGTTAGACTAAAGTAAATACCTACTGCTTTTGAGCTTATATGGAATAATGCCAATACTGGAAGTATCCAAGTTCTAATGGTCAACATGCATGGTACCCCATCATCCCTGGTACCTCTAGAGAAGACGTCATTCTCATGTACAGTATGGGGCATTTGGCCTACATAGACAACACCTCTCTGAGAGTCTGTTTTGGAGACTGATTACCCCGAAGTAGAGATGCTGTTATGCCTCATTAGCTTTACACTTGGTCATTAATACTAAAATTCAGAGAATCAACTTAAATGTTTAATTCATTTGTTTTGAAAAACAAATGTGTAGGGTTTCATAAGATCTAACTAGATGTTGTATTTAGAGAGAGAAACTGTGTCAGTTTCTCTGTTTTTGGTCTCCCCTCTTCCTTCTCACTGTGCTTTTATGTGACAGGTTGCTCAGCAAAGAGCAGCTTTCTTATTTCATTGTATATATGGCCCTCCAAAAAGAGGTTGGCTTTCTCTGTAGTAGTATTTCACCCTTGTTCTGCACCAGCTCCTACCAGCAGTTAAATCTCAGAGTAAGCTGGATTAGAAGGAAAACTCAAAATAACTTTTAACAGAGCTCCTGTCTTATATTTTATTCTTAGTTGTATAACAAGACTAAATGTCACCTGTTTTGTCAGGTTTATGTTAAAAAAAAAAAAAAAGACAAAGCGGTTTTCTTTATGGTGTTTTGAGGAACTAATTGCCTGTCTACAGTATGTAATGCTACTAAGAGCTTAGGACTGTCACATTTCAGCAGCTTCTCAACCAGGCAGTTGTAATCTGACTAAGTTGTCCTTGGTCTTGATCCTAACAACCTGTCTGGTTTAACCAGGACATAGATCTGTCTTATTTCACAGATTTAGATGGTCTGTAACCCCTTCCTCCATGTGACTGTTTGCATGCGCATGCCAGAATCCTCCCACAGCTGTGTTCAAGGTTCAGTGCAAGGCCTCAGTGCTTGGATCATTTAATCGCTAACTGCAGAGACCTTCCTTTGCAGCAGCTTTTTTTTTCCCCCTTGAACCATTCACTTTTTGCCCCGGCTGGTACCTAATTTTGAGGGCTGTTTGGTCAGTTTCTTTTACATACTATAATTTTCTTTAGCATCTTAAATACCTTAATCATACATTTAAAAATACTAAAATAAATTCAATTTCAGTGGCCATCTGTAAATATCAAATTATACTAAGTTACTGTTTTATATACAGTAGATAAATTTTTACTGCAGTGTAAACAAGTATAATGTACTTTCCAGTTTTGCCATGCAGCTTGTTAAAGTAGTTGTATCTTGTGTTTATTCTCTTTCTTCTGCAGGAAATTGATGGGAAGGCACTACTCTTACTGAGGAGTGATATGATAATGAAATACATGGGACTGAAGCTGGGGCCTGCCCTAAAGTTGTGCTACCACATTGAAAGACTTAAACAAGGAAAGTACTAGCCAGTGGGGATACCACAAATACGTGTGTTCGTATCACACTAAGCTCTCAGGTTCACAACCATCACCTTTATCTGAAACTATTTTGCTGATATAAATCATCTTTATTTTTTGAAAGTGTTCTCAAAATGTAAAAAAACAAAAACAAAAAACATTCAGGGTAAAGAAGGGGAAAAAATCTGTATTACATTCTAGTATTTTGCAAACTATTTCAGAAAGTTTGCAGGGAAGGACAAGTAGGTCGGGTAACAGCACTCTCCGAATCCTGACAAGTGCGTTCACCCTTACAGACTTCAGCCAACGTGTTCATATTCAGAACCAAAACAGCTGAATCCCAAAGGAAAATAATAAAACAAACCACCATCAGGTGTTAATAATTTTTACAGGGGTGGCTGTAAACTTTTATATTCCAAGAAAAGTTTAAAATAGAAGGTCTCATCTCAGTAGTGAATACTGTGTCTGGTCCTCCAGCACAGTAATACTCTGGTGTATTATTCTAGATTATTCTTCCTAGATTTCCATAAAGGGAATAGCCATATGAATTGGTCACAGGGGATGGAGGTGTGGGGAAGGAAGGGTTATGGAGGAGAGGGCTTAATACAAATATAAGCTTTTATAAAGTGTGATTATCAGGCCTTTGGTAAGTTATGAGGACAAATGTATATTGTCAATTTATGCAGGCAATAAATATTTTTCTTTCATGGAAGGGCATATTGGCTCTATAAACAGCCATTCCTGGGACAGACTGAATTAACTGGAACAACGCATCCACATTTTAAACATTCCATCTTCTTGCTAAGTTTGGCATGGATATGTGTGTTCATGCTTTTTATATATACACGCCTATGTGCTGGGGAAATACATACTATATATGTATAAAAATATACATACACACTGTACATATGTATTCAGTTTTTTAATGTGTACTTTGCACTGTGCCAGAGAGAACTGTACAATTTCATGTTGTTTTTTTACCAGTAAATTTAGTTGTTTACTACTTTCATATTCCTTAGCACCTGTTTAATTTGTTGTCCATTCTTGGAGTCGGAAGGTGACAAACAATCAAAGAGTGGCTTTATTCACACAGGTGAGATCCCTGTACTATGCAATACTCTTGGTTATTCATCCCTTAACTCTGAACCAAGTATTCTGGTGTATTTCTGGAAAGACACATTTGGTTCTGATGTTTTGGGCTTATATTTCCTGTAAGGAAGTGCTACTATGTAACCGATAAGCCTTTTTGGGGTAAAATTGATGCTGTTTGTATAAGCTGCAAGAATGAGTGGTGATAATAAAACAGTTTATTGTCACTGCCAATTGTAATATACATCAGGGACAAGAAAATATACTTTGTGTGTAGGAAACTGAATGTACTGTATGTAATAGTGCAAGTGATAAAAGCTATTTGCTAGGGAAGGTGTAGTCCTAAAAAATGGTAGGTTTTATTATATTTCTTACTGCCTCTTTATATGAAAGCGTATAGTATAAATGTATTTTTTACAAATTCTTTTTCTGAAAATGCCTTGCTTTACCAGTAGTCTGATACTCCTCAGGTTTCAGCAGAGATACTGCTGCAAAATAACAAATTTTGTGGCTCACAAGTGGCCAAGTATTTTGTTAGTTTAAGTGACTGCAATGCAATTTTAATTTAGCAAGTCATTTGGACTTTGGGAATTGTTTTTATTATTACATGATTAGACATGTGACACTACAGGTTATCTATATCGATTTGTTTTGCATATCTTTTGTGGTGCATGTATGCTTAGATGAATAATACAAGCATGCTCTTTATAGTAAGAAAAAGTCAGGGCATTGACTGGAGAAACAGAATATTTTCTCTTTGTGTTAGGAAAATACTGACTTGATTGTTGGTGTAACTGTATGAAAGTTAGTTATACATTGAGGAAAGCATCATGCCCCGCATGTTCAGTATATTGTTTATACCTTACTTGTTCCACGCTTTATTATGCTGAATTTCAGAATTCTTTAGTGTAAAAAGATCTCATATGATTTAAGTGGAAGTAATCGACTGAAAACAGTTTTCATTTTTTACGTTGCCATTGGCATAAGAAAAACAAAGATGTTTAAATTTTCTGTTTGGCCTTTATGGAATGACAGTTTTGTACATGGCACTATAATGGGTATAAATATTTGTTCAAGGCTTTCTGTGCACCCGGGTACACAGGGATTACTGTGATGTTGCAGTACCAGAATTTCATTGTGTGCTATAGCGTGAGATTCAAGCGTTCCAAGTGTTGTAGGAGAATATATTTTTTATTCTTTATTTTCAATGGGATGTTCTTATCTATCAACAAAAATAAAATAGTTTGTTCACTGTTGTAACTGTCCAGTTTGTTTGATGTTGCGTGTATGTGTGAGCACTGTTTGCATAGGCAAGGGTAGCTATCTTATCTGGCATTCGCCAGTTCTTGACAGTTCATGTAAACATCTGATGTAAGGAAGTTTTAATCAGCAGGGTAAAATCATTCCAACATTGTTTATCTGAAGCAATTAATATTTGAACTTGCGTTGGTCTATGCTTTCAAAATAACAATTCAGGAATATATTCAACTGTTTGGTTTTGCATGTAGCATTTTGCTACTTACAGCTTAAAGAATTCTTGTATAACCACTGAGGGGAAGAGACTGCTTTGAACTGTTTGTCCTGTGTTCAGGTGAAGACCTGAAATATTTTAAATCAAAGCAGTTGGTGGCAATAGGTTTGAACTTCATATACTTCATGCTTTCTTATTTCTATGATAAGAAGTCGGTTGTTCCGGTGGCTGTTTGCAGTAATCAACCTGTGCTTGAGAAGTAACTTACATTGGGTTAATGGTAACCTCAAATCCGCTAATTATGGAACTTGGAAGTTGGTAGTAACAACAGTCCAGAGGCATTTTGCATCTGATTTCTCTCAAAAGATACTGAGTATCTTTTTGGTGCATATTTGATATAGAAGACAACATGATTTATTCTCTTTGTTTCTCTGAGTTGCTTTTCTGTCAGTTGGGATTCATCTGCTTATCTGGTTCTGTATCTTTCAGTCATCTTGCAAGACAGTGCCATAACTCCTCAGTACATCTTAAGATCCTTTCTATTTGAAATTGAAATGCTACTGCTTGGAAGGACTAGCAGCTCTCGGAATTCTTGTCGCAGAAGACTTGTGCAGTATTGAAATTGGAGAGGGGTGTATGGCAGGGTGATTGCACGTTGCGGTTGACATGACTGCACTTCTAAGTTTGTGGCTGTATACATATTGTAGGACTCTTTCAGGAATGATAGTGAAAGACAGCAACATCATGTTATCAGTGTTGGCTCAAAGGATGGAGCATCTTCCCCTTTTTTGTTGCTTTTAATAAAGGCACACCATTTTTTACTTCAGGTGGTAGACATGGGCAAAGATGTTCACCTGAATACTCATGGTATTTGTACAAACTCTTCTTCCTGTCCAGTCACTCAGGGATCTAATTTGCTCAAAAGCAATGTTAACCTTCTCTGTAACTCTGAGGACAGTTTTATGTGAGTCTGTGGATGTGATTGTGTATGCCCTGAATGTGATATAAAAATTCTACATTTCAGTATCTCAAGTATTCCTGTAGGGGAAAAATGAAGCCCTGAGTAAGGATGGCTAAAATTTGAACCTGCTCAGATGAAACACCATGGTTCTTTGTGCTTGTCTTTCCTTTTATTGGAGGTGAAATTCAGAGAATTGAAACACGGTGACACTGTTGAATTAATAGTTTATCTTCCTACTTAGAGGGCTCCAGTCACCTTTTCCTATTCATGTATTATTCCTGTGGGCCAAATTATGATCATGTTTTCCTTTAAATATGAATAACTAATGAAAGTCTATTCAAATATATGTGTATGGGAATCTATAATGTAAATAATTTTTAAGTTAAATAGCCTGACATCCAGAACCAAGGAGTCAGAGCAGCCTGTGTCCAGCCAACTTGAAGCAGAGGCTGATAGTCACTGTTTTAAGATAATTTGGTTTATGCCATTTATTTATTCTGTTTCCAGTTTGAGCTGACTGGTTTTTTTTCTGTTCTGCGTTATCAAAGATTATCTTAAGTCTGCTTGGTGTTTTTGTCTAGACCACTTAGGAAACTTTTGTGAATGGTTCTCTGTACCAATTACTCTGAAACTATATAATTTTTTAAAGCTTTTTCTGTTAGTAACTGGAAGTAATGAGTGTATAGAAAGCTGTATAGAAAGCAGTACTACAGAGAAAACCAAAAATAGTGCTCAGCATAGATGTGAGGGTTTTCAAATTAAATATAGGAGGTTTTTTATCTACAGCTTTGTGTTTCTAGGTTTGTAATGTGTCTGCTTCCTTCTACGTAAGAATTAAGGAGTGTATCACAGAATCAAGGACTAGTTGAGGTTAAAAGGTCATCTGGTCTAACCCTGCTGCTCAGGCAGGGCCATCTACAGCCAGTTGCCCAGGACTATGGCCAGATGGCTTTTGAATACCTCCAAGGAGGGAGACTCCACAACCTCCCTGGACAGCCTGTGCCAGGGCTTAGTCACCCTCACAGTGAAAAACTGTTTCATGATGTTCAGAGGGAGCCTTCTGTGTTTCAGTTTGTGGCCACTGCCTCTGGTCCTGTCACTGGGCACCTCAGAGAAGAGCCTGGCTCCATGTTCTTTGCACCTTGCCTTCAGATATTACTGGAAATTGATGAGCTCCCCTGTGAGCCTTCTCTTCTCTAGGCTGAATAGTCCTGGCTCTCTCAGCCTCTCTTCACAGGAGAGATGCTCCCGTCCCTTCATCTTTTTTGTCGCCCTTCGTTGGATTCTTTCCAGTATGTCTGTGCCTCTGTTGTACTGGGAGGCCCAGAGCTGGTTCCAGGTGTGGCTTCACCAGTGCTGAGGAGATGAGAAGGATCATCTCCCTCAACCTGCTGGCAACACTCCTACACATGTAGCCCGGGGTACCTTTAGCCTTCTTTGTGGCAAGGGCATGTTGCTGGCTCATGGTCAACTTGGTGTCCATCAGAGGATCACAGAATCACCGGNCTGGGGACCCCAGAACTGGACGCAGTACTCCAGATGCTGGACTTCCCAGCTCCTTTTCTGCCAAGCTGCTTTTCATCTGGGCAGCCCAGAGCACATACTGGTGACTGGAGTTGTCCCCAGGTGCAAGGCTTTGCACTTGCCCTTGTTGAACTTCATGAAGTTCCCGTCCGCCCATTTCTCCTGTCTGTTGAGGTTGCTCTGGATGGCAGCATGATCCTCTAATGTATCAGCTACTCCTGCCAGTCTGGTGTCATTAGCAAACTTAATGAGGGTATGCTCTGCCCAATCATCTGGATCATTAATGAAGATGTTGAACAGATTTGGACCCAGTATTGGCCCCTGGGGTACACCACTAATCACTGACCTCCAGCTAGACTTTGTGCCACTGATCATCATCTTCTGGGCCCGGCCATTCAGCCATTTTTCAATCTCACTTCACTGCTCATCCAGCCTGTACTTCAATAGCTTGTGTGTGAGGATCTTTTGGGAGACTTTCAAAGGCCTTCCTGAAGTCCAGGTAGAAATATCCACTGCTCTCCCCTTGTCTGCCAGGCCAGTTACTTCATCATGGAAGTTTACCAGGTTGGTCAAGCGTGACTTCCTCTTGGTGAAGCCATGCTGACTACTAATGATCATCATCTTGTTCATGTGCCTGGAAATGGTTTCCAGCATTAGCTTTTCCATCACCTTCCCAGGGACTGAGGTGTGGCTGAGTGGCCCTGGGTCTTCCTCCATGCCCTTCTTCAAGATAGGAGTGATATCTAGTTTCTCCTGGTCTTCAGGCACTTCTCCCATTCACCAGGATTGATCAAAAATTACAGAAAGTGGCCTCACAGTGTCATCTGCCAGCTCCCTCAGCACTCATGGGTGCGTCCCCTCAGGCCCCCTTAGACTTACGTATGTCCAGTTTGCTTAAGTATTCCCTGACCTCATCCTTTTCCACCAAGAGTCCATCGTTCTTCCTCCAGCCTTTCCCCTGGTCTCTGGGACCTGGGATTCCTGAAGGCTGGTCCTGCTAGTAAAGACTGAGGCAAAGCAGACATTCAGTACTTCAGCCTTTTGCATGTCCTATGTAATGAGGTTCCCCATCTCATTCAGCAGTGGGCCCACATTTTCCCCAGTCTTCCTTTTGTCACCTATAGAGTGTAGTCTATTTTAATGCAGTATCATATGACAAAACACATTTTAAAAGTGGATGGCAATGTTTTTTCTTTGAGTGCTTAGCTAGTTACATAATAGAGTAAAACAGGCATTTAATTCCAACATTAGATGTGTGAAACTTCTAAAAGTTACAAGCATCTTCATCTTTCTGCTCTTTCTGCTGAGTTGAAGCTATGTATAGTTAGGCTGGCTTGGTTTAATGAGGAAAAAAAAAAAGCTGGGGGGGTGGGGAAAGACCCTCTCGAGATCAATTTCAAAGGTCATATATTCCTCCTCTTTTTTTTTATTACATGTAGAACTATTGGAGTGAGTAAAAAGTGCTCATTTGGAACTGCCCAAGAGTGATGCAGGGAGGCAGAAGCTGATTTCACATCCTTTCTGTGGTGAAATGGTTGCTGCTTTTTTTCTCCAACCTTGATTATAATCTTCCGCTCTGTAAAGCGTACTAACTAGCCCATAGTCCTGGGATCGTGTTCCCCAACTGTCAGTGCTCCTGTTGGTTCCAAGGTCACGCAGAGCCATTTTGAGACTTTATCTTCTTAAAATCTGAACGGTCTGTTATAAACTCACTGTTTTGAGTCAGCAACTATAAGACATTTTATATCTCTTTCAATTATTTTTTCGTACAGTGAGAACCTTGGCAATCGTTGGTTTTTTTAAAAATAGCAAAATATATCTATATTAAAACTTTGTCCTCTGATGGTTTGTCCTAAATAAATTCTCACTATTGTGGCTACGTAGATGATGGGAGTCCTAGATGTACTTAAAATATGCCATTACAGTGGTCCAATAGGCTTTTAAATGCCTCGTTTACATGAATCATCCATCCCTGTCCTAGCAGATCATTTTGATTAGCTGTAATTTGTCCCATTTGAATCAGAATTGGTTTCCATCGGCTCCAGGATCTCCCGGTCCTGCTGTACAAGCTGAGGAGTCCTGCATGAGCTGCTTCTCCTTGTAGCTTTATGGACCACTGCTAGTTTTATTGCAGCTTTCATTATCTGCAGGGGAACTGTTTAGTGGTGATAGCGAAGGCTGCACACCTCTACTTCTTTTCTTTATTCAAGTACGCAAAGACATTTTCATCCACCGAGATTCACTTTTTAGCCTCTGAAATCAAAGCCCTTCCAGGACAAACAGTACGAGCAAACAGATGCCAGCGTAAGAGGAAAGGGAGATCGCATCCCATGTTGTGTGAACAGACAAATGCGAACAGATGTACAGCTTGAAGCTGGCAGCAACCCTCTCTGCCAATGGTTCCTTTCTAGTTATGACAGCTGGAAGGAAATGAATACACCACAAAACCACCATGATAATTGCCATTACCCTGCCTTGGCAGTCTCAGCACTGAGGTCAGGAACTGGAAAGGCAAAGGCTCATCTACCCTCCCAGGTGGAGGCAGAGGCACATTGGCAAGGCACTGGGAAAATCTTAATGAATGGTGGCGCACCTTAGGAAGTCTGGTGTTCAAATGTAAGAGGCTGTAATTTTACTAGATTTCTCCCTTTCTCATACTGAGGTTTTTTCAGTAGTTATGGAGGCACTCTGTTCTCCCAAGCAATAGTGCTAATGCTGTCCCAGATCCCACAGAGTGGCGCTTTCAAACAGCTCTGAAGTCTTTTCCCCTCAACTTCCATCTCTCCAAACCAGTGCTGCCAAACAGGCCTTCCTCCCATTGGAGACCCTTTTGAGGGAAGGATCTTTGTGTGTGCTGCTTACTCCTGTGTGTTTTGAAACATAAGCAAAAGACTCTGCAGCTTGCTTGCTTTCTCTCTGATGTATATACCAACTATCGCTACAGATTTCCGTCCTTACCTGGGAGTGTTGGTGGTAGGCTGGTATGAAGAGCTGCCTCTCACCTGGGTAATGTTACTCAAGGTGTGGTCTACAAAGTGCTTTTCTGTCAGTCTGTCTGTTTTTGGTTTTGTTTTTTTTTTTTTTTAAGTCCCTGTGCTTGCATGAACAAAATAGTGGGGAGGGAGAAGTTAATAAACGCTCAATTTTAGTCTCCCCTTGGTTTGTGCTTGTGCTTTAGGGGTGAGGTACTAGATAGGTCATTGTAATGTACTTACAACGTATTGCTTATTAGGCTTAATGGGCAATGGTGAGGGGTTGGGGTGGTTTTGTTGGTTGGTTTTAGTTTTGGAGGCTCTTGGTTTGTTGGTTTTGAGTTTTGTTTTGTTTTTAAACTGAATGCTGTCAGCTCTTTGTTTATTTTCAAGGGACCAGCTCAGCCAAAGGGAGCATAATACTTTCATACATCTTTGCATTCACCATAGTGTATTAATTGTAAACTAACTTTGCCTGGGTGGTGTTTGGCTACAGGAAATGAACAGGTTGGGGAAAGTTTAAATGTTTTGAAAGAAAACAGAAATGGAAGCCTGGGATGAGTGATAGAGTTTGCGTGCAATAAACATGGGAAGGAAAATGTATGAAGAATGAAGTAATGGAAAATCAGAAAGGAGAAAACCAGGTGGATATACTGACCTAAACTGTTTCAGATTTGGATGCACTGACTTTGAGTCGTGACTAGTGTCTTTGACTGTTTGTGTTGAGCTGGTATTTTAAAGAAGAAAATTAGAAATTTACATTTTGAACCATGTTGGGGGATGTGAAGTATTTTATCTTCACGTGATTTTATCTACAAATATTGGCTGAATCCGTGTAATTCCTTACCCAGTTCTTGGGGCATCCTCACTCTGTCCTTAAATTGTTTCTTTCTAATTGAATGAGCTGCTGCTACCAACACCCTCTTGATGTGATTTCTTTTAAAGCCAGACCAGCTGAGGAGCCAAAACCTAGGAATACGGGATTGGGTTTAATTTCATATAACTTCATGTCTTTGTATCATAGTTGTTCAGACTCTCTCTCACCGTAGTCCATGGAGGTCGAGCTGACCAAGTTGAGGGTATGAATGATCTGACCAGATACCAACATCTGCTTTACAAAGAGATGAATAGCTCTCTTCACGCTATTGGTTTTATTGACTAGATTTCCAGTATCTATCATGGGAGCTTTGATACCCATCTCGCTTAACTTCAGCATGGGAGCCAAGTCCCCACCTAAAGTGCTGTTTGCTGCAAGATGGAACAATCCCTTTACTTGAGCCCCTCATTGAAAGACCTAGTTGGTGTTCAGAAGGAAACGTTCAGGTGCACATTGTGCTAACCGAGAAATGCTGGCCAGATCCTATGATCTGACCGCACAAGGGGTCTCACTCAAAAGTCCAGATGTCCAGAATATCTAGCCCAACAAGTCTATCCATAGCAAATATTTCTGCTCTCGTAGATCTTCGTTGCTGCACAGTTAGAGTGCTGCTGCATATCTCTTGTTTGAAGTGGCAAAAGGCGGACAACAAGCATTTAAATACTCTGTTGGCCTTTTTTAACCCCACTCTGACCCCCCAGTACATGAATACAGGTGGTGCTAAGTGAGTGTGGCACATGCATCACCAGGCTTTAAGATCAAGTGTGGCAGCTTTGTGCCATCATGGTTGAGCTGTGGAGGGTGTCTGAAGAGCAGGCACCTGCTCTCTTATGCTGGACCATGCTCTGTGGACCAAGCTTTCAAGGTACTTGTTTTGAAACATTTGTTTAAAGAATGAAAAATCCACTTGATGCCTTTATAACTGTGAATGCAGGGTAGGGGGGTGGGAGGGGGGGGTCTCAATAAACAAGAAATGACTTCTGTATCAGAAGCCTCAAAAATTAATAGCTTTCCCATGCTTACTGATGGGACTTTTAGGGGTTTTCTTGCAGTACGTAAGCTCCAGAAAGAAGGACCTCCCTGTTTTGTGTCACAGTGATGCACCCGTGGTCTGTGAGATGCCAGACTAGGACAAAACATTGCCTATCTTTGGTTCTTAAGCAAAGAAAGGATGGGAACTCCATCGACAAGGATGTGGTGGGAAGGATGATATTGAAACAATGCAGAAAATGTGACCGTTTTGAGCAGCTGTGGGCTAAGGAACATTAGTAATCCCAGGAGCAAGGGGGGGCTGGGCACAGGCCGATGTGGGGGTGCGATGTGTCTGTTACCAGCACTTCACTGGAAACATGCACTTCTTAACAGTGAAAACTGATGTTTTACCTGGAAAACAGTGCCTCCTTCCAGATATTTGCTTAGATTGTACCCTGCTGTTTGCTCTTTTAGTTTTCCCCTCTTAGTTTGAAATTATCCTAATAATTTCAATACCAGGGTATTATGCTATTATTCTAGGAGAGCTTGGGGTATATGGGCACAAAGCAGTGCTAAATATTTTAGCGATTAGTAATTTTTCTCCCCAAACATGAAGAAATGTTTCAGATGGTTCAACAACAGAATGGATTTTCCTAGCAGGGCTGCGATACCAGGATTTTAACAACTGTGGAAAATATATTTTCCGCATTAAAATTAGGGGATTTGCTTGTGTGTGTAGGACTGCCCCAGAGTACTCTGAATTGGAAACTTCAGCATTAAGAGTATGTGGTGTAGTCTAAGAGAAATGCGACTTTCAATAGAGGAGGGGGAAGCATTGGGGAAAAAAGTGAAAGGTGAGTGAAAAAAGCAAATCACACAAATTAACATCATTACTTTTGCAGTGGCAGGCTGGCTGCATTTGGGAAGGCAGAAACCGATTCCAGCCAGAGGAAAACAAGGTCTTTGAGTGAGCCCTTCAGCATATTTTTATAAACTTGAGCACAAAAAGAAACTAAAACATCTGGTACCAGGATATTATGCAATGTTGTTTTATGCTATTTTCATTGTCTAAGATTCTTCATGAGGACTGTTAACGAGTCACTTATTGTTGTCAGGTCGCTGTCCTGAGGTGCCTCTGTGCCAACGAAGGGGCATGGAGTTCTCTGGATCGCTCCCTTCGGCGCTCAGCGGCCAGTTCTGTGCCAGCCAGTTTCCCCTGAAAGCTTTCGTGTGCAAGAAGTGCGTGAAGCTGCCTCTTGAGTGGGTCAAACCTCTGCAGGGATGTGCAAGCCGGTGTAATGTATCTCAGTGCTCGGGGCAGAGGGGGGGAGCTGAGCAGAAAATGGGTAGAAGTGGTTAAAAAAGAAAAGCTGGCACGGATCGGGAGGCATATCAGCATATCAGTATCATAGCCGCTAGGAGCGTGGGTGGTAGGAGAGCCTCGGTCACACATGTTACTTCAGGCCTGTGATAAGCAGAAACGGATGCCTTTGCTGTTCTTCCCCTCCCCTTCCCACCGGGCTGGGTTTGCTGCTGCTCTTCCCTGTCACCTGCTGTGTCAGGGCAGGAGCAGAAAGGCCACCGCTGCCTTGTGTGCTCTGCACGCATGTGGTTTGATGTACCATCTCCCCTCACCCTTGCTTCTCAGCAGCCTTCAGCCCAGGAAAGCGTTACCCTCCCAGCACTCGGTGCTCACCTTTCTTCCCACTCTCGCTAAGCTGAGTGGCCCTGGAGCCTTGTCTTTGAAGCTGACACCTTCCTTTTCTCTGTCTGTCATCTGCTTGTGGCCAAGGGCTGCAGCTTTGCTTCTCCCTTTCGTTCTCTGGCTGGCTGCTTGCTAACTTTAATAAAGGCGCGGTGCTCACAGGCCTGGAGGTGGCTCTTATCTCGACTTCCACTGCCTGCTTTCATCTCCCTGTTCTCCACCTTTTCCTTGCACTCATAATTGTCTGCTTCTTACCTGACTGCTTGTCTGTTCTCTCAGCCTAAAAAATTGCCCAGTCCAGCTAAATTCTCTGGCAGAGAAGCTGCTCCTTCTTCTTTTGGATTCCTTTCTATTGCTAACAGCCATCTCCGTGTGCCAAAGCCTTAGCCGTGCACCCCTGGTCCTGGGACCGTGCCCTGGGCAGCAGAGGGCAAGGGGACTGGCTGCCCCATGGAGGAAAGCTCCAGGCTGGTGCATCTGAGCTCTCCCACCCCTGAGGCTGCCATGTACCGTGGCCTTCATCTGAGACATACAGCCCTGCTCCCCTCCTTGGATTCGGTGCCTGGCTTCCTGCGAAGCCTCTGCCTGATGGGGGAAGAGAGCAGTAACCCCCATAACCCTCTCCCCTCATAAAAGCCCACACCCAAAGTCCAAGTCCAAGGAAGCTTGGAGCCAACAAGAGGTGCCCTTGAGGGTCTGCACTGCTCCTCTCTCTCTCTCTCTCTCTACCTTGCATATACCCATCATTGTAAAACATCTTCCTCCTACCATTACGGCTTAATGACTTTCCCTTCAACTTCACAAGAGGTATTAATGTCTCCATTAACAGCCACCAGAAATGGAAGCTCCATATATCACGAGTGCAGCTCCGCATCCTTCTCCTTGTACAGAAGTTTCAGAAGCAGTTAAAATGTAGCCCTGTAGAAAATTAATGGCCCAATATACAAAATCTGTAATTGCTGCTAGAGGCGAGGAGGAGGAGGAGGTGGAAGTGCTCAATCTTGGTGTAATTAAGTACCTTGTTCTGTGGCTGCTTCTCCCCCATGCTGATGGGATGTAGGACTCGTGCTTCACACACGAGGGACGGTGGGAGGCAAATGATCCTTACTTATGAGTTGTTTGCCCAACAGAGAGTTAAGCATCAGGAGATGTGCCAGTGCATGGCTCCTCTTCCTGTGGCACAGCCTTGAAGGCTGGGGGTGCAGGAAGAGGTAGCAGGGGTGGGAGCGGGAGCTGCCCTACGCCTTCCCAGAAAGACACTGGTCAGAATATCCCCCCTGCCATTGCAGTTTAAGCAACAGAAAAGCCCGGCGGTGGGATGGGTGAGCCTGCCCGTTTCTAGTGAGGTGGCTCCAGCCTGCGTCGCTTTGTGGCAATGGGGACGTTGGTAGTGACCAGCAATGGCAGGCAGCTTGACCCTTCTGGAGATGGCCCCGTAAAGCCAGGGAAGCTGGTCCTGGGGGGGTGCAAAGGGGGATGCTAGGACAGCTGGAGCCTGCTCTGGTTTCCCTCCACCATGTTTCAGAGAGGGGAGGTTGCAGTTACTCTTTTAACGGTCTGGGGGAAAATGCAGCCACGTGGCTGCGGGTCTGGTCTGCCTCCACAACCGGTACCAGCTGGCTTTAAACTGAATTAGTTGCCCGTAGGCATCGGGTGTTTTGACAGCGCTTGTATGGGTTTATAATGGCATAAAGCTGGTTCAGCCTAATTTGTTGTCAGGGTTTCTGGGGCTTGTGGTCTAAATTCAGTTAAACCAGAGCACTGTGTGTGGAGCGGGCCGGGCGGTACCCTGGGCACTGAAGTTAACCTGGCAGCACTAACAGCTCCCAGGAGAAGCCTGTGGAGGAGAGGAGGGACAACCTCAGCACCTGCAGCCAGTGTCGCCGATGGGCACTGCTCTGCCTGTCTCAGGTGGCCACAGGAGGGGTGGCATTGGCCAGACGCCCTCCCTCCTTCGCCTGCTGAGGATGCTGTGGGGGATGAGACTTGCACAAGGATGGTGGGGATTGGGGCAGTCGGTGGAGCAGATGTAACCACCAGTGCGAGACACACATACTTCACCAAAAAAAAAAAAAAAAAAATTAAAAAAGGAAAATCCCACAAACTTCGAGTTTGCTTCTGTCAGCTGTGAAATAAAAACGACAGTAGCTAATGCTGTCACCTCCTTCTTTTTAAATAATCTGGTGTAGCCCTGGGGAAAACTACATTTTCAGAAGGTTTTTGACACTGTGGAACAGGCCCAGCTGAAACAGAGTGGGGCAGTGACAACTGGGACGGCTGTCCCAAGGGATGTCGAAATC
This sequence comes from Burhinus bistriatus, assembly GCA_013397275.1. Lineage (NCBI taxonomy): Eukaryota > Metazoa > Chordata > Aves > Charadriiformes > Burhinidae > Burhinus > Burhinus bistriatus. Next base: position 53,881 of record VYXH01011407.1, on the reverse strand, counting down.
CTGAGCCTTTGCACTGCAAACACCAGAAGATGACACATTTCATCAGCACAGTTTCTTGGAAGGAGCAAAACCAAGTAGCAGAGTATTTTCAATGAAGAAAAAAATATTAAAAAAAAATAGATGACTAAACATTAACGAATCCATCAACACTTTACACTCTTCTGAACATTGTCAGTTCTGCCAGCTTTGGGAAAAAGAAAAGGCTTTAAAAATACTTAAAAAGCAAGAGTTTGACAGAATTCGATGCTACGCTTATATGAAAGTCTGCCATGTTCATATTAAGCAAGAGGGCAGTGATCATTCAGCCCAGAAAAAGAGAAAGAGCGTGCCTTTCCTAACCTCTTAATGCAGATGAGTTTTCTGAATAGTGAATTGGTGTCTGCGGGCATCAAAAGTTTCAACAGGTTTTGGCATGACACCGGTGCCTAAGGGTGTGATGAGACTCCTAACCCTAAAGCTGCTTCTTTGAGCAACTTCTCATTGCATGAACAACTGCAAAAACCTTTCCAAAGCTGTCCCAGAGGAGTCTTGGAAGTAGCATGGCTGCAGCTAGGTAAAAGAAGGCAGAGTTAGTGTGCGATGGCATCCAGCTGATGGGTTTAGAATGGCTTTTTTTATTTAGACAGTACTGATGCAGTGCTGGGAACACGTTGTTTGAAATAAGAAGAACAAAAGAGTTTTTCTACGTAAACAGGTATAGCCACAAAAAAGGCAGTGCCCAATGAAAACTGCTGTCCTGCACTCACATTTGTCCTTCCGCCGAGATGGGTTTTTACAAGCGAGCCGTGTGAACTTAAAAGCTGACACAGAATAATGCATCTCCAGCTCATTTCCATACACAAGTGCAAAACCGTAACCTACCAGAACTTTTATTTTAATTGTACATTCACATTTCTCCATTGACGTGGGCGGCTTGTACGCTGCCGAGTGATAAAGTTACACAGTTCTGCTCTTTCACGTGCATTGATTTCAGCCATCAAAGAAATGTAGAAAACTAACAATAAACAACTTTTCCATATATGTGTAGTCAGGCTGGGAAAAATTATGCGACTTTTCCTTTCCCTCCCACCCGCCGGCAACCAAATTCCCCTGGCTTTCCAGCTTTTCTCTTTTAAGTGACTGCTAATATTACTTAATATTTTAAGACGGTTTCCTATGGGCCTCTCGCTATGAAGCTGGTGTTAGGTTCGCACGGGGCTGTGCCGCTTGCTCGCTTCTCCGCAAGCTTGTTTGGGCGCATCATTAGCGGCTGTTGTGACGTGCTCTCTGACAGTGCTGCGGGACACTACAATTTTTCTTAGCCGGTTATTTTTTCTTAACTTTTAGGCTCATCAGCTGCGGCGCTTTACAGTTTACAGACTTTTTGCCAAACCTTCTTCATACACTGAAAGCAATTCAGAAATGACAAAAAATGCCGCAACCAATTAGCACGTACAAACATTTATTTTGAAATTTCCATTCCGACCGTTATGAAGAATTACATCATCAAAGCACTTCATGGCAGTGAAAATAGCTCTTACCCCTCTGACTCATCCATTACTCCATTAAAGCTGCAAAATGTGCAATCTGCTTGAAAAATAGGTTGCTTTTTATTCAGTTTCCCATGAAAAGTCAAAATTTGATAACAAAAAAAAAAACAAAAGAAAAAAAAA
>VYXH01011407.1:9990-52108 GCA_013397275.1 Burhinus bistriatus | reverse complement strand
AAAAAAAAAAAAAAACAACCAACCCAGCTTATAGGGACTCTACATCTGATCCTCTCCCCCTTCCCCCAAAAATAACTTACAAAGATAGTTTAAAGTTTTAAATGAGTTTAAAACCAAGTGCATCTTTTTTATTATTTTTTTTCTTCTTCTTCTTCTCATAATAATCTTAAAATTCTAAAAACCCATAATTTACTTTCTTGGAAAAAAGGCAGCGAGCCGTTGCTTCTTGATTGGAAGAATATGTATCTCCGGCGAGTTCATTTTCTTTAGCTTTACGCTCCTATTTTTGACGGGTTTCCTGAGGGCCTCGGCGCTGTCCCGGGGCTCGGGCGGGCTCTTCACGTCGTAGCACTGCAGCACCGAGTCCTGGGGCAGGTCCCTTTTGAAGGAAAAGTTTTTGGTGGAGACCCCCGACAGGCCCTTGATCTTGCCACAGAAGATGGTGGGCACGGCGTCCTTGACGGAGACGATGACTTTGGCTGTCTGCGAGGTGCTGACGATCTCGATGTTGTTGCCGGCCTTGGGCTCGCAGCCTGCCCTGCCCGCCTGCTCCACTAGCCACTTCTGTGGCTGCCGCAGGAGCTCGGCCGGCCCGCTGCCCGTCCCCTTGCCCGACGCCTCCTGTGGCTTGCAGGGGGCGAAGGGGGTGGCCGGGCCGGGGAGCTTGTCCAGCATGGGATGAACACCAGCCTCGGTGGTGGTGGGGCCAGCAGTGGCCACCTCCCCGTGGGGCCCTCCCGGCTTGCGGCAGGAGGCGAGGGACAGGTCCAGGGCCCCATCCTCAGGGGGTGGCGGCGACGGTGGGGTGGGCTCACTGGCCCGGGGTATGGGTGGCCCTTTCATGGAGAGGTCCAGCGCCTCGTTCTCGCCGCCCATCTTGATGACGGTGTGGCGGCTCAGCTGGGGAAACTCCCGCGGGTGGAGGAGGTCGAAAGGCTTCGTCTCCTCCTTCTCCAGGGGGGTCTGGGTGCCCTTGCAGGAGTGGGGGGTGAAGAGCGGCGGCTTGGGTGGGTCGGGGGCCGCCNGTGGGGCAGGTAGCCCCGGGGGGCAGCACCAGGGGCGAGTTCAGGTGCTGGAAGACATGCTGCTCCAGGAGGACGGGCAGCGGGACAGGGCCCTGGGTGGTCATGACGTAGGGGGTGGCGGCATTGGTGGCCGGCAGCTGCGGGGCGGCGCTGCCGGCGACCTGCAGGTGGATGGGCAGGACGACGGGGCTGTCCCCCAGGCAGATGGGCTGCAGCACGGTGGCTGCCACCTTCAGGGCCACCCCACTCTGCGACTCGGCTGGTGGCGTCAGGATGGAGGGCGCGGGGACAGTCACCAGCGGGGACAGGGCCTTCTTCATCAGGTCGGCGGAGTTGATGTTCCAGGCCTCCGCCGTGATCAGCTGGGCCACCCCATTCTCCAACTTGTTGTTGGCCATCGCCGAGGGCGAGCTGGTGACGTCCATGGGCAGGTTCGGGGCATCCTTGTACAGCTCCTCCATGTCGCAGGGCTTCTCGGGCGCTGCCAGCGCCGCCTCTACATTGCTGTCAGCGGGACCCGTGGTGGCTCCGGGCTGCCAGGAGCATCAGCACCGACATAATTTGGCCTGCAAGCCAGAAACATATTTTAGGCACCGCATAAATCTCCTCCTTAAAATAATATTTGCAATTGCCTTTAAAGACCCCATCGTCAAAGAAAAGCCGTTAAACGTTTCCACACTTCAGGCTAACGGCTCCATAATACCATGTAGAATATATACAGAGATGCTAGATATACATACATCCGTGAGTGTTGTACGAAGAGTTTTGAGGAACTTATATTTAGCCGTAAACACAGATAATTTAAAAGGCTCCAAGGGCTGCCTGCAGCCAACCCCGCCCCGCCCCTGCCCCAGTACGCAGCCTGAAACAAGGAGTCGGGCCGTCCGTTTCACATTTTTAAACAAAGCTTCATGTAATGACAGTGCACGGCAGAGCCAAGTGACAGCGCACTGTTTTAACTCAACAAAAGCCCCCAAAACAAACATTTCTAAAAATATCGTGGCTAAGAAATTTTCCGCTGTGGGCGAAGGGTCCCTGCTTCCTCTAAAATACTCATCCTTTTTTTTTCCCAGTGGGATTTACTAAAAGTGAGCAGGCGAGAAAGGAGCAAACCCAAACCAAACCCTGATGTTCACCCTGCCACAGAGCTAGATAGAGACAGTAATGTGAGCCAGGCACCTGAGTCATAAAAGACATGAAGAATAAAAAAATTTAAAAAATCAAAGCAACTTCAAATTAATTTTGACAACCCAACCCTTTGTATTAACCAAGCAAATTGCAATTAAAAAAAGGGCAGAGATGGTTTCCATTCATGACAGGGGTGAAATTTGCAGCCTATTTCCTAAGAAAATTAACACCTCCCTCCCCCTGAAAAAAAAGCGGCAAATTAACGGTGCTGTGCATCCATTTATTTAGAAGGATAAATAATTTCCAGCCCGCGAGCTGCCGCCAGCAGACTTTGGGGGCTGGCCGCTCTGCCTGACGCCACCCATGCCTCTCCCGAAGCACACAGCGCATCCTGCCATAGTAATAATCACCATGGAAACTTGTCCGGTTTCAACTCCGTTACCATGGGAAAGCACCAGCGCACCCCAAATTTACATTTTTCACCTGCACGCGGCTGAAGCCTGCTCCCTACAAGCAAAATGTGGGTTGTTGCCGCCGGCCGGTGAGGCTGGTGGGAGCAAGGGGCTTCCCCGCGTCCCACAGGCACACTGGTGTTGGGATGATAAGGGAGGGCAGGCCCGCTCCGAAATTGGACGGGTGAGGAGTCCCAGCCTGGGGATGCGTCTGCATCTGCCAACATGCCAAGAGCTCCGCCGGCTCTGGCACTTACAGAAACGATTTGCTCGCATAGATGTTTGTAGGACCGACAAACCTGTAAATTAAGAGGCGACGGGGAAAAGGGGGGAAAAAAGCAAACCCCACGAACAAAGGCTAAAAAATGGCCAAGGCAGGGAAGCGGGAAATCTCCAGAGTCTCTCCTGAGACCTGTAAATTCTTGGATTTGGCAGGGAGATGCCATGGCGTATGCAAGACTACTGAAATGTGGGAGTTAACAGTGGAGGCTGGTTGGGTAAAATGTTAATAATTTATCAGGCGCATTTGAGTTCTTAAAAAGGATTTTTAAGAGTAAACAGATGAGTCATTTCTTTTCCCCTCCTGCTGCTGGCTTAAGGAGAATAATTCTGGATTTTTCTCATCTCATGAAATGTTCTGCAGAAAACATTCACAAATACAGGGTTGAGGGGTTTTTTTTGTTTGTTTCCTTTTCCAGCCTGGGCCAAGACAGATTACAGGCAGGCAGAGGTGCCCAAGCACCGAAAAACAGGAGCGAAAATCAAATCCCTTATTCAGAAAGTGACAAGTATCGGTACCAAAAAAATTGGGCCAGTCTTGTTTTGAAAAAACAAAACCAAACAGAAGAGCAATCGTTTCTAAAAATAAAGACAATGAGCAGCCCGCTCAGCACATTCAAGCTGGAAAAAAACAGACGTCGTTGTTTCTGTTAAGGAATTAAAAAGCCATTTTCTACTGCTCTTACATAATCTCTCCCTCCCTCTTTTTAAAATGACCATTTAAAAACCCTGTGCTGTCTGCAGCGTACACCAGCATCTTTGCTCCTCCAGCTGCTGCAGCGCAGCCGAGTATTTTGCACGTGACACGGGCTCTTCCCGATGTTTCTGTTTGCCTGAGAAGCAGGAGATCGCGGTGTTTTCATAGGGAATTAATGATCTGGTGGGGACAGGAAATGACCCCCCGTTCCCCTGGCAAACCCATTTAACGTTGAGAAATAGAAAAATTAAGACGAAAATTATGCTGCGTAAGAGACTTGAGGGATTAGCATGCTGTACAGACCCACGGAAAGAGAGACAGATCATCGCCGAAGATGAAAGTATAAAACATAATAAAATCCCCCCATTGCCGCTTTAAAAGGTGACAGGGCTGGAGGCAGAGGAAATATCTAGATGAGGGGAAGACGACCTCATCTATCACCATCAGACACCTTGAAGAAATGCCTGTGGGGCTGGTTGGGGTTTTTTTTAAGGCACAGTCAAATACTGTTTTCCACACTACATCCTATACATTTCTGGGATCTATAAATACATATTGTTGAACTTGGGGTCCTACACTGCCTCTGGGAGGGCCCCACCACGAGAGGGGAAGGAGAAGGAGAGAAAGGTGAGGTACAGCTTTCAACGCAGGTTTAGGGGCTTGGGGTGAGGTTTTTTCCCCCTTCACCTTTCCTGTGCAGAAGCGTACCTTTCCGTACTTCCAGCGCACCTGCTTCTCGAGCATGTGATCGCTACAGAAAAAAAAAAAATAAAATATATATACACTTAAAAATATTTCGCAGTCCTGCCTGCAGCCTGCAGCTTGGCAGTAGCCGGCTGCCAGGTACAGCGGAGTCCCAGCACAACTGCCCACTGCAGCGTGTAAAGCAATTTTTGGTCTCACCTGGGGAGGCAATCCCAGGGCTGCTAGACATGTATGACACTGAACACCTATTATCAAGGTCAGTAAGCAGACTGAGTGAAAAGGATCCAAGTCCCTAAGCCTCAAAAGGGGAAAAGTTTGAAGATCTGGGATCAAGAGACAGTCTGAAGTTGTCCAAAGAGCTCTTCTGTAGTTCCTGGACTCCTTTTTCGTACTACATACACCAAGCACATGGCACAAAATTGTATGTCAACATGGAGATGACTTAAACTAAAGTAAATTTTTAATGTTGGTATTAACAATGATTGATAGCTATATTCTATTTCTCCTTTAATAAAAATCAACCTGAAGTATGGGCTAGGATTGGGGTTTTGGGTTGGTTTTTTTTTTTTTTAAGATTGCTGCTTCACTGCCCATAAAAGTATTCAGAGTTGCCCAGGTTTTAAAACAAGTTTCATGTACCTAATATACACAAATGAAGGTAATATAATTCAGTTTCCTCTGCCTACCACACCTCAGTGCCAGAAAATCAATTAATTTCACTTTCCCTACTTATCTATTTAATATTTAATTTGCTGTTTGTTTTAATTGAAAAGAAGCTTGCAACACTGAAAAGAGCCCTATTGTAAATAAGCCAGGCTTTCCCACCGGGGTGCTGATAAGAGTTAAGTTCATGGCACTATGCAATGATGTGTGTAACTGTACAGGAAATGGTGTGTTAGCTATACTGAAATGCCATGAAAGGGGCGGTGATAAAAAAAATAAGCTAGTGTTATCTCCTGCTGATGGCAGTGCAACAGACTTTTCTCAGGGCTGTTGCGTGCCTTCCTGTGGGACCGCAGGACTGCATCATACGCAGCTATACCCCTGCTCCGCTTGCTTGTCCTTACCGCAGCTTCTACCTTGCTATTGACACAGAATTCAAATTATACTGTGCACACTACGGAAAGGGTCTCAGATGCTCCCTTTGTGGGATGCCCGGTTCAGTATCGCCTGGAAAAATTGGGTCTCCTTTCATTATAAACACAGTATCAAAACCAAAACAAAATCAGAAATCTTGACTTAGTGGAACAGCTTGGGGACAAAATTGTGGACAAATTTGGACTTGAGTGTTTTGCGAAAACTCGCTGCTTGCTGTCACTGATGCTCCCGCCACAAGCAACGTGTTTGATTTTTGCTCTGCAGAAGGCCATTACAAGGGCTGTGGTGAGAGCACCCCTGACAGGGACGCCCCACCACCCTTCAGGAGGGCGGCAGACCTGCCGAGCACCCCCGGCGGCACGCACCCGACCAGAGCACCACGCCAGGTCCTGCACGTGCCGGTGCCCGTCGGGCTGATCCTGCCGCCGCATGGCAGCACGCCCCATCGCCCTCGACGTGCCACAAAACCAGGCACCCAACCTGTGCCCTACTGAGACGGGGGTTTCTGAAGGAGCTCAGGGTTGGGCCAGCCCACCCTCAGCAGTCTCAGTGGCCGAAGACCGACCCATCTTTCTGCATCCTTCTGCAGTAAATACGCAAGTGGGCAACGAGGACACACATTGACATAGACCAACAAACAATAAATCATCTTCTATCCTGCAGTTTTTGCTTTGTATAGTTTGAGCCATACACAGGTAAAGGCTTTACCCTATTGTTATTGGTGTCTTGTTGCTAGAATAGAAAAAATGTATATGTGAATAAGGTGAGCTTTCATATACCAAATATATGGAGCTATTAATGCACAAATAACATCCAGGCTGGCCCTCCCATACATGCAAACCACAGATTATTTCAGCAGTGTTTGCCTCTCACATTTCTCACTGATTCACGTATTCAGGCACCTGGGACTGACGCTCCTGGCCATCCGTTTTAGCAGTGTAATCCTCAAGCACCAAAGGGCAGAGGAGTAACCGACGCGCAGCTAATGGTGAACTAACCTTCCCCCGCTGTGTTTCACCATTTGTGGTGCTGTGTTTGATACCCACCACGCACCTCCGTGGGGTGCGGAGGCACCAGGAGGGCCAGTGGGACCCGTCCCCTCTCTGCTCGCAGGAGGGTTGAGGGTGACCCCCTCCAAGGTACGGGGCAGGTGGAGCAGAGGACAGCTTCAGAAGACATCAGACAACTTCAGAAGATGCTGGAGGAATAACAAAGCTCTGACGTGGCTCGTGCAACAGGTACTCTTTTATTTCCACAGCTGCATTATGGATCCTTCCGGGAGGCGAACCTATTTGTGTCAAGGCTCCCATCCAGGCTGTTAAGCCCCGGGGGAACGAGAGGGAAAGGAAATCATTACGGCAGCGCAAAATGGCACGTTATAGACGGGACATTGACAACATGCATACACTGCTTCGGCACAAAGCATGATTGCTCTCAAATGCCGCGGCTTGACTGGCTGATCGTACTTCGGTCTTTTAAACAGTTCAGCTGAGGAATACCATGGTGGTCTGCCTATTGCACAGGCTAATCGCCTGCAAAGAGCCGCGTTAGAGTCATATATTTGCTAACTATATTGCTGTTGTCAACAGCCTGTAGTTAGCAATCCATTCCGGGGAGGAGAGAACTCACTTTCTTCTCATTTAAAAACAAATCAGACCAATTGAAAAAAAAAATCATGTCACGGGCCTGAAACCAGTGTCTTTACTCCCAAGGGCAATATATACAAGACAGACGATAAATGCTGTGGAAAGAATAGAGCATTTGCCTGACAAATTTCAACCTGTAGTGAATTTTTATACCCAATTTGAAAGCCTCACAAAACCCCCTGACATTTGCAGCGGAAACTGTGACATACCCCAAGCATAAGGGAGACAGTACACACCGTCATACTGCCAGATGCCTTTTCCCTTCCTTTGCTCCATTCACACACTATTCCGATAACTGGATGTAACACTTGATTGAAGGTCTCCTACGTTGAAAAGGACCGCCGCTCATACAGTACATAGTATTACGTATAAGCAGGCACTATAAAAACAGGGCTACTTTGAAATTATTTGAGACTGATCTTGCTATTCCCAAATGCTAAAGTTTCTCATATCCACAGCACATCCCAGGTCATGGGGTCTTTAAACTGTCACACTTGGAGGAGCCTTGCAGCAAGTTTCCAAATATAAAACCTTTCAAAAGGTGGTTTATTTTTTTCCCTTAGCATAGTACAGAAATGCCTGAACAGCAGCAGCTTGCTTAGCCTGCAGTAAGCTGAACACGCACTCTGAGGCGGAGACAAGTGCATGGAGATCTGATGTATTAAACCTGACACGTGAAGGACAAATATAAATTTGCCAGCCATAATTACTGCTGAGTCACGTGCCACCCAGTTTGGTGATGTCCCTTCGACTCAGGAGGCTCTTCCGACTCAGTGCAGCTTTCCCGCTCCAAATTTCTGTTCAAATAGGGAAGATGAGTTACCACTTTGGCAACTGCAGAAGTATCTGCTTAAACTAGCTTTCCCTCGATGCTGCCAGCAGCATGTAGGTGTCTCCTCCCAAAGCATGACAGGGTCCCTCGGGATGGGGATGTTGGCAGCTGCAGCAGTGTGGTGGGATGGGTGCCAGTGACCTAGCAATCACACCCCTGCCTTGAGCACCTGCGGTGGAGGGGTACTGCCTGCGTGGCCCTGAGGGAGCACCTTCTCACCAGCAACTTCCCAAAAGCTAAACTGTAGGGCTGCTCGCTCCTGGGAAAGTCCTGCCGCACTCCCCTCCCCACTTCACAGCCCCATCGTGCACCTCTGCTTGCTCAGAATCACAGAAGGGTTGCAGCAGGAAGGGACCTGTGGATGTCATCTGGTCCAACCCCCCTGCTCAAGCAAGGCCACCTACAGCCAGTTGCCCAGGACTATGTCCAAGCAGCTTCTGAATATTTTCAAGGAGGGAGACTCTACAACCTCCCTGGGTAACCTATGCCAGTGCGCACTCACCCTCACAGTGAAAAAGTGTTTCCTGATGTTCAGAGGAAACCTCCTGTGTTTCAGTTTGTGCCCACTGCTGCTGGTCCTGTCACTGGGCACTGCTGAGGAAAGCCTGTCTCCGTCTTCTTTGCACCCTCCTTTTGGGTATTTGTATACATTGTTGAGATCCCCCCTGAGCCTTGTCTTCTCCAGGCTGAATTGTCCCAGCTTGCTCAGCCTTTCCTCATAGGAGACGATGTTCCAGTCTCTTCATCACCTTCATGGCCCTTTGCTGGACCCTCTTCAGTATGGCCATGTCTCTGCTGTACTGGGGAGCCCAGAGCTGGACACAGCACTCCAGGTGTGGCCTCATCAGTGCTGAGAGTGAGGGGTGGGGGGGAAGGATCACCTCCCCCAGTCTGCTGGCCACACTCATCCTAATGCAGACCAGGGCACCATTAGCCTTCTTTGTGGCAAGGGTGCATGGCTGACTCATGTTCAACGTGGTATCCACCAGGGCCTCCAGGTCCTTTTCTGCCAAGCTGCTTTACAGACAGTCGGCCCCCAGCACATACAAGTGCCCGGGGTTGTTCCTCCCCAGGTGCAGGACTTTGCACTTCTCCTTGTTGAACTTCATGAGGTTCCCGTTCACCCATTTCTCCCGCCTGTTGAGGTTGCTCTGGATGGCAGCACAACCCTCTGGTGTATCAGCCACGGCTGCCAGTTTTGTGTCATAAGCAAAACTGCTAAGGGTACACTCTGCCCATCATCCAGATCATTAATGAAGATGTTGAACAGGACTGGACCCAGTGTTCACCTCTGGGGTACACCGCCAGTCACTGGCCTCCAGCTGGACTTTGTGCCACTGATCACCACCTTCTGGGCACAGCCATTTGGCCAGCTTCCAACCCACCTCACTGTCTGCTCATCCAGCCTGTACATCAACAGGTTGCCAATGAGGATCTTTCAGGAGACAGTGTCAAAGGCCTTCCTGCAGTCCAGGCAGACAATATCCACTGCTCTCCCCTCGTCTACCAGGCTCACTTCCCATGGGAAAGGCAAACCAGCAGCGGGTGAGAGTCTAAGAAAGCCTACATTAAAATTATATCAGGGAAAAACTGGACTTTAGGGATATCTCTTGCATTGGAGCTCCTGACATTTACTGTACCTTGACTTTCATGGTTTTCACACATGCGGTGCACCCACGTTTACTTTTGGAGTGAGATAATAGGAAGAATGCAGACTCATGCTAGCATTAAAATAATTCTTAGGCTCGAGAAGTGCATGATTTTCCTATGGGAAAAAATATTTCAAACAATTTTTCCTGTCATTAAATGTCCCATTTAACTGATTATTTAGTATCGTTTTCAATCAAAACATTATACTCGCCAGCAAAGCAAAGAAAAATGAGCTGTTTTGAGAATACAGAGCTAAACAAAATAAACAAGAGAGCTGTTACTTTACAGTACATTTTAAAACCCATGCATTTTATTTTCCCAGCAATCAATACACCAATGATAACAAGAGGAAAAGGATACCAATTAAATGTAATTGCCAGCCCCGCTTCCCCCAAAATCCGAAACAAAAAGCACTCAGTGTCAGCCTGATAAAATATTTGCTCCCTTCCCAGTCAAGTGCTTTATTAAACAGTCCTTAAAGCATCTCAGTTCTTACAAAGGATTTCCAAGTTTGATGTCAGTGAAACGACTTCAAAGCCTCATTAGTTCTCCAGTGGAGGTTTGTTCTCCGCTCAGAGACGCTCAGCTCGCTATTTTATCCTGACCCTCTCCACTGATCCCAGGCTCAGATATTTTTACTACATTCATTTGATCTTTTCCGATATCCAGATAAGAATTGGTATCGGTGTGGCAAAGGCCGACGTCCATTGCCCGTCTCTTCTTGCTTACATGAATCTGTCTTGCTCCTGGCTACAAAGGACGGGGTCCCCTCACGGACCAGTTACTAAGTCTCAGCCGACATGTTAGTGAGGTAAAGTTAAAGTTACAGCACTTTTGCAGGCAAACCACCTGACTGCCCCATTACACCAGCATGGTTTTGACTGCTTTAGCTGTCTCACAACTAGCCACACAAGCGAAGCACGCTAGAGTACCCCTTGAGGGGTAAACCAGTTTCACCAGCTCAAAACCCATAAACAGAGTGAGGTGCTACCACCACTACATGCACCCTGAGAGCCCCAGCCCCTCAGATGTGCTGCAAACTCGTTCCCATCCCCTTCTTACAGCATGCCAGCTCCAGTTAAAAACCACTTTTTCTTGGTGCAGACAAGGCCAGAATAGGGCTAACCTCAGCACCCTTGAGGGGATCGTCCTTAAATTTGTCTTGGTTCTAGACCTTCTTGAGACAGACAGGAAGAAGCAGCAGAAACCGGTCTGAACATCCTTTAAAGCCATAGGCGTTAGAATAGCAAATCACAACAGTAACTCATCTTCAATCAACTGAAAGCCAAATTTTCACATAACCTCTCATTGTCCAAATATAGTCTGGCTTAAAGAAACTAATAATCAGAAGAAAAGCAAAATCAAGTAAAAAACTGAACCTTCCAGCTCACAGATCCTTTTAGGTGAGGTATGAATGCTTCTATCTAAGACCACAGGTAAGGACATGCAGTTGATTAACCACAGGCACATGTGCCACCCAGCTTGCCACAGTGGGCTGAAAGGGCAACCCCTTCTCCCGCCTGTAGCTCTGATGGCTCTCAGTGGCACAGGTATTGTCCCAAATGACAAGATGTAGGGATAGACCAAACAGCTGGGGACCGAAAACAGACTCACCAGCTTCTCTTCTCTTGTGGGACAGGGTCTCACTTGGGAGCAGGGGCGGATACGAAGGCACAGGAGTATCAGGATGCTGCTTGGGGACCGAAAGGGTAGAGGAGTCTTCCCTCCCCCAGTGCAAAATGTGGTTATTTAATACTCGATCCTTCCCCACTGGCATAAGTAACCAAATGCTCCTTCAGCTTGCCACTTCAAGATCAAGTTTTATGTTCATAGCTTCAGATTTATTAGACTGACTCTCCTTCTCTTCCACCCCATCACTTTGATAAACCAAGCCCAACATTTCATCAGCTACATGACAGCACTAATCCTCAGCAGAAAGTACGCCCATGTCAGATTTCAAGCTTGCCCTACTGTTGCAGCACCCCGTCTAAAAACGTGCAGATGGAAAAAACTTTCAAGCAAAAATAGCCCCTTGTTTTCATCCTTGCAAAATGTGTAAGCAGCTGCAGGGATTTTGTTTAGAAGAGCCAGAAAAATGTATGGCTCCTGTGATGTGAGGAAAAATGCAGCATTTTTTCTTTGAATTTCACATCCTTTTACACACTCGCTTTCATCACAGCATCTGTACCAAGCGTTTCCCGGTCTGACTTTGAGGGGCAGAGAAATGACCTCTTGTCTCCGTTATGCCGTGATGCACGAGATGTCAGCCTTCTGATTGAATTCAAGATAACACCAGTGTCACATGCAGCATGACGGTGCTGATGGGTTTAATGAGAAGACCTCACAACTCTTCAATGTGTTTTCACCCACAAAGACAATTTTGCCCTCCTAGAAGCTGAACTGTGCCCCCTATGATGAACTGTGAAATACAGATGCCTCTGACCACAAATAGTATGCAAATAACAGAAAATACTGAAAATCTATCTTGTTGCATCTCAGTGCCACTGAGGTTACTGCTGCTCAGGTAACTGGTCCAGGTTACCTGTAACACCTACAAACACCCCACATGCAATGTGTACATGCAGCTACTTCTTCTCTAGTGCCTTTTGCCTCATCCATTTGACCATGAGATCTTCTGGGCAGCGATCGTTTTGGCACATGATTAGCACAAAGCACAGACCTCATCTAGGATTCCAGTTACCGCTGCAATCCAGATCATCCATCACTTGTGAGGACGAGTGGGCACACACACAAATGCGCACACTCACCGAGATGGCACGAGGCCTCCTTCCCTCTCAGTCTAGCTGCTGGCCACTACTTGCGGTTGCGTTCATCTGGTGTGCCTTTCCGTCCTCTTCACCATGTTTCCCTGCTGCCGGAACACTTATGGTCTGCCTAAGTGTGAATGTTAATGTCTAAATTTTACTAATTTGATGCTATATCAACAGAGACCTTCCAGCCAGTTCAAAGGAGTATCCTGGCTCTGACTGACACACTGCTTACACTGCACGGAGGTGAGACTATTCCAAACTATGCCCAGACTATACAAAAAAGTAATAATGCTCTTTGTCATCAGGGATTCGGACTCCGACCACTCAGAAAAAAAGGGCTATATTTCAGGAAGTGCAGGCACGGCAACCAGTGCTGTAAAAACAGCACCGCTATTGCAGGTAACTGTAAATATTATTTTCCTGATACTACGAACCAGTCAACATGAACATATTTCGCAGATGTGTATTGCAAGAGGAAACAAGATCGGTCCTGCCCATACTTCTCCATCAAAGCTTTGGAGAGCACATACATCATGATGAATGCAGTATACCAAATTTTGTTATTATCACCTCCCCTACCTTAATGATGGCTGCGTGGTTCCAGAAGTGGAGTGCGCTGCCGTAGGATATAGAGCCCCTGACATATTTACTGCAGCATTTTTCACCAGCAATTTCCGCTGCGATGTGTGCTATTACGTGTGCAGAAAAACTTAGGGAAACTGAAGGATGCAGAACGACAATTACATCTTTCCCAGATGAGACTACTACATTAATGGATCGGCGTCATCCATCACCATAGATTGTAAGTCCTCAGGGGAACGTCACCAGGCCACTCCAATAAATCTGACCGGGAGATTTTGTATTTGGCTGTTCAGCTCAGCCTTAGGAAGCAGTTTAGCAACATGCTCTGCAGCGTGACTACGGCTGAGCTCTCCCAGTGAGGTGATGCTGCTCTATGGCCATGAAGCTCTGGGTGCAGGAGTTCCTGCATGCCAGCGTGGAAGGGCACACAGGGCTGCAGCATGGCGTTAATTCCTCACGCAGTCGGTTCTTCAAAGAACCGAATTTCGGTATGCAGCTCTTAGACTGTGAAGGAAGCAAGCTGACTGCGCAGCTTTGTTCCTTTACCAACAACAACAACAAAGAAAAGGAAATAAAAAATAAAGACGAATAAAACAAATAAAAAAAAAAAAAAAACCTGCCAGCAGACCAGTGCAGCTCTGAAGTAAATTTTTTTGCTGTCAATCTTCTTGATTCTTCAAGCCACCTCAGTCTGCAGGCAGAGCAGACTGTGCACTGCGAAAATGTAAGGCGATGCTCTATTAGGGAAGAACAGGCTTCTCACAGGCTCTTCCTTCAGGAAAGCCAAACAAATAACCCACAAATAAAAACCTCCATGGCTGTACCATGTCCTAGCTTATCCTCGTAATAACAGGAGAACCGGACCTGAAGCTGTCTCCACTCATCTCCCGCGCTAATGCAAATACAGGAGCAGTGTAAGAGCAGGCTGAGGGGAAGGTCAGCCCCATTGAAGCCTTTTTGGGAGGCAGCTCCGAGTGAGAGGGTCCGAGGGCACTTCTGTCTCTCCCGCTTTGTGTATATTCTGTTTCAGGCAACGATATATTTTCCTGACACTCCGTTCATGTAGCTAACCATTTCCTCGTACAGTACTGGAGGTGGGGATCTGCCACGGCACTGCTGCTCCCAGGCTTAACTGTTTTGAACCCTCTCTTCCCTTAGGCACTGGTTTTCACTACCCACCCCACCCCACGCCTGCCCCAACGCCACAGGCGATGCACATGGTCCTTCTCCCTCACCCCTGGGTACCCAACATGAGGGCATCAACACCAATGCCTGTTCCCACAAGGACAGGGCAACCACCAGACATGCCCCCTGAAATGGGGACAGCCTTGGGGTGCTGCCCGCGCCTGTCCAACCCTTCCCATCCCCGCACGCCAGTCCTTAGGCTCCCTGTCCCCAGGGTGGCTGACCCTCTCCCACTGCCTCAGTACGGGTGCACCGGGTTTGGCCAGAGGAGCAGGGATGGAGACCGATGGCTTGAACTACTGCAGCTCCTGTGGCAGCGAGTACCTGACGGTTACCAGAAGGGAGCACAATGGAGCTTGGGAGATTAGCAAAACAAGGAGGAAGTAGTTTTGCCTACATAATAATTTCAGGGAATAAAAACTTCCCTGCATAAGTTGTGAGAAACGGCACACGCTCGTCTTGCCTCAGGCAAATCCATATGTTGGTAGACAAGCTCAGCTACAAAAATGATACCCTTTCTTGCAGACAGAAACAGCAAGAGCACCCAAGAAGTACAAAATACTCAGTAATTTCTTGGCGGGGTGTTAGAGAAAACAACCGTGCTCATTTAAGAGCTTGCTGTTGGCAAAGAGGGAGGGCAGAAGCCTCCAGCTCCTTCCTGCTGCACAAGCTCTCCACCAGCCAGCCGGCTGGGCAGCCAGCATCAGGTCTCCACACTTGCCCCCTTCTCAGGGGGCTAAGCCATGGCTGGCCAGAGGGGCTGTGGCACCTTTTGGCTTCTCCTGTGTGCAAATTGTGTGTCTGCCCCATGTCACCCCAAAAAACTCCATGGCACCAGCTGGGCTGTCGTGGCCAGGCACCCCATGTGCAGGGACGGGCGCTCCGCGAGGTGCCAGAGCAGTGCGTGCCAGGCTGCTGGGCTCCTGAGGGCCACTGCTGGCCAGTCTTTGCTCAGGATGGCCACTGAATGAAATCAGAATCAGAGGAGTTTGCAATAGGAGAGGCACAGCAGAAACAAGCCGCACTGCAACAGGGGTTGCAAAAGAAGCCCACAGAGCTAAGCTGGCAACCAAGAAAACTTCTGGTTTTACCGCACGTCAGTGGACACACTCATGTGCCAAACTGTCGGCCAAGCTGGGTAAACATCTGAATAGCACAAACCTAACCAGAGAAGACAGCTTTCCCCTGTCTCCCTTTGCGACCTCAACTGAGTCTTCCCCCAAAAGGTGTTGTGGCCCGTAGTTTGAGAAACCAAGCAGACAGCTACTGGCCACGGCTGCACTAGGAACGGTGGCCACCAGGGCAGGCACGGGTGACCACAAACCAGGAGTGGAGCTCTCTGCCAAGGTGTGCTCCACTCCAAGAGGGCGCTGGAGCCACCCAAAACTCAACATCCACAATTTCTGCAATGGGAAGGACAGGACGAGCTGCAATGGCCAACCTGCGTTTCCTCAGCTGCCTCCTACAACTAACAGGGCCATCTCCACGTGGTGCATTTCCCAGAGAACACTTCCTGCAGGTTAACTCCAGTAATCTCAAGGGATGGCAACCAGCTGCCGGCTGCTGGGTGCAGCACTTGCCTCTGTTTGGGCAAAGGCCCTCAGCCAGACCTTGCTGGCAAAGTCAGTGCTGGTCCCCATGGCTTCATGGAGTATGTGGCAATGGAGAGCAGGTCCCTGGTGCGCATCCATCTTGCCACCCCCAGGTGTCCTCCACGTCCAGTGGAAAGGCTCCCGCAGCATGCTGCAAAAGCATGAAAAATCAATACAATCCATTGACTTTTTGCCTGACATTAGCCATTTTATAGCTTAATGCTGACCAGAATAAGTAGGAGAGAACGCTGCTACCAAAAATTAACTAAGGGGGGTGGATGGCGGGTGGATCTCCAAAGGTCCCAAAGTCACCCAGTACAATGAATGCCTGGTAAACCCTGCCTTGTCCTTACAGTGATTAAGGACAACTCCACCCCCACTCTGGGACAAACTTTTGCCAGGACTGAGCCGCCAGTGCAGGCTGGCAGAGGCCGAGGGGCTGGAAGAAGAGAACGGAGCGCTGGAAGCTGGCTGTTTGGGTTTAGCTGTCTAAACAGGCACTGAGGGATTAGGTCCCTTTGCGTTTTCGGCGCTAATTAAAGGTTGTTTATTATCCGATTGCTCCCGATAGGGTATATTTCTTCTTTGTGTAAACACAGCTGACATCTGAAAAAAAACTCACGAACCCAAAAGGAGTGGAAAGGTCCAGGTTGGAGCACGTTATGGGGTGCGAGGGATGCCCTGCAGCCCGGCCCACCAGTGCCCGTCTCTCCCTGGCCAGCAGCCACAGGCATGGGTGCTCGTGGCCACTTGATGCTGGGCCGAACGCTGAATCCAGCTGCTTCTTCCACGCTGGTCGGTCCATGCAATAGTTACCAGGAAGAGAAGATTTGGCCAAAGCATTTGCTCTTGGAGCAGCAGCAGTCACGTGTAATCAGAGCTTAACAAGGTAGCTGGAGCAAGCGCACTCCGACGGTAAATTCGTTAACAGAGCATCCCAGCCATTGCTTGTACACACAAAGACAGACAAAATGTGCATCTGGAACAAACAGCAGCATCTCCTTAATCACAATTTTTGGGACCCTAGAAAGGGTTTACCTAAACATAGTTAAAAAAGGCCCTTTGGCAACATCTATGTCCTTGATACACTCAGTGGAGAAGGACGGGTATCTCCTCCAGACCTTGGCTTTTGGTGGGCTGTGGGCACCAAGTGGGTTTGGCTGGGTCTAGAGGCCAGTCTTCGCATTAAAAAGCCACCAAAGCTGCAAACTCAGGCACCAAGGAGAACAGAAATGCAACCTCCTCTTGGTTGCCTATATGCTCCTGACTCTGTGTGGCTGTGACACAATGCATTCTTAAATGCACAGTTATCCTCTCTTTTTCAAAAGGCCTTGTTATGCTGCAAAAGGGCAGATGCAAAACAAAAAAAGCATTTTTTTTCATACGTCTCTCTGTAACTTTCAAGCATCTGACTCCGAAATAAGTAATACTTTTTCACACAGATTTGTACGTATAACCTAAAAAAATTAACTTGGTCTATGAATCTGCTTTTAATGATGCGATGTTATGTGCTACTGTTGTAAATACGTAGAATTATTTCAGTCTTTCTTGTGCTGTGTCTTACAAAGGCAACATGCTGGAATTCCAGTAGTTGCATTTTTAAACGTGTTTATCTGGGTCACTGCTACTTACAGCGTAAGAAGATTTAGTGAAGCCAGTTTAGCATCAGTCTAGTGCAAAGGAAAAAACTCTTTAATTAAAACCAAAAGCATTATATTGTTTGGTGCGTAAAACTCTCAACATTGTCAAATTCAAGTCTTTGGCCTGATTCAAGAAGAAACTAGACCTCTGGGCAATTTCATTCAAAAGGCACTTGGGGTTTTGGTTTGGGTTTGTTTTTTTTTTTTTTTGTTCATCACAAATTATTTCATGTAATTGGCAATTTCAGGTACAGAAAAGAGAACTGAGAGCATTACAACATCAGGATGACATTTTCTTAAATGGTATGATGTAAAATCACGAACGATAGAAGACCATGATTCACAATGATGGTGGTCCATCTGATGCACATGAAGCAGCACTGGTGTGCATGCCAGCTTGCCCAGAGAGGCTGTACTTTGTTGCCGTACAGTGGCCATCACGGAAGATGGTGGAGAAGGCAACCTGTTTTGATGGCAGTGCTCCCAGATCCTTCCACTAAGACACAAATAATCTGCGGACAGAAGAACGCAGGGTGGACATTCAGAAGCCAGGAGAGGCACCTAACGTAGTCTCTGTGCCTTTCCAATGGTCCTAGCTTGCCTTTCCACTGCCTTGGAAAATGCCAGAAGAAAGGAAGATGATGTTCAGGAAAGGCAAAGCTGCCGCTCATGTGGGAAATGACGTGGGAGGCTGAACAGACACCGTGAGATGAAAGTCTGAGCGTGCCCGTGTGACTTGAGAACAACATCTCTCAGCATTACGCTGCCCGGCGGGTGACAGGGAAGTGACTCAGAAGATGAGCATACTTCAAAGGTTCGTGGAATACTGGTTTATTTTAGCCGAAGCCCATCTGTGGCGGAGCGGGGAGGACCGCAAGCAGAAAGCATCCGCTATGCATCCTGCAGCCGTTGCCGAAGTGGTTCATCCCCCAGAAACAAAAGCCTTCCTCCTCTTTTCTCTTTCTTCTGGTCGATGACGGAGGAGGGCAGGCGGGGAAATAGCTGTCATTGCTGTTGCTGAACTGCAGCCAAGCCAGTGGAGGCCTGACGCCGCAGAGGAACGGGGTGAGATGCTCGGCACCTGCCCCAACATGCCCCATGATATCTACAACAGAAAGCTCAACAATTGTCTGTCCGTCAGTAGGGTATCAGTGTGACAGAAACATTAGGTTACAGACACCGTGTTCCGCAGTTAATTATTCCCCAGATCCAAGCAGCAGCAACACGGGGAGGAAAGGGACCAGCATGTAGTCTGTAGTTTGATCCTGTTATTGATTGGATGCTAACAGAGCGAAATAACTAACTATAAAATATTTCCCATGTCAGAAACAGGGAGGAAGGATAATGGATTTTCTTCAGATTATTGGGGTCAAGAAAAGGAAACTCATAAATTCTCAAAGCCCCAAAGTTTTTACTTACCTTTTCCAAATGTGGCAGATTTTTTCCAGGGTTTTTTGGGGGGTTGCTTTTTGTTTTTTTCAGTTCCCTCAATCTATTCCTTGCTGACAAAAGGCACAACAGCAGACCACTGGATATGGTGATCTACAGCTTTGGTCCTTGGGGTTCCCGTTTGGTTGCAAAAGGGCAGCTTCTGGCACTCCCAGCCCTGCTGCAGCAGAAGCCGTCTCACAGACAGCAGGGACAGCTACAGATCAAGACCCTGAAGGAGTAAAAGGCTCAGTATCTGGCCCCTTGGTTAGACAGGACTTAAAAATCACACTGTTTTCCAAGATTTATCACTTCCTTTACCTTCCTCCATACGCACAGTGAAGAAAATCTGTTTTAAACATGTGACAGGCACGGTTTCCATCAGAAAGTAAATTTTGGGGATAAATAAAGAAAAAAGGAGCTATTTTTAAGCCAGAGACGATCACCGTGCTGATGAGTGAGTACAAGTATCTGAACACAGGTGTTGTTCAGCATATTTACACGATCAGATTGCCACATCATTTTTCAGATGATCGGAGATCACTGGAACTCCTTTCCTTAAAAATATGGCTATAAGAAGTAATTAAATGTCGGCTTGGGGTTTGTGCACATAGGCATGACCACTTTCTCCTCAAGCGCCTTGGAAGTCTGCTGCTGGTCCTTACGGAGAAATGCATTTAGCGCTAATATTAGGTCCCGCAGATTGTGAAGCCCTACATTCAACTTGGTGGGATTTTGGTGCAACAGCTTCATAGAACTGTATTGGATCAACACCAGTAACACAGATACCTTTGCAAGCAGTTTGGACACCAATCCTGTGGAGACCAGGAGCATGCCCCAAAAAAATGAAGCAAGGGGCAAAAAGAGAGGTAAGGAGGGTAGGATGCAGAGCTCCTGACATCTGCCTCACAGAACTGCAAGGACCTCTGGGTTGTCTCCAGATCAAAGGACCACTTGATAGCAGTCACCAAACGCCTTCTAGCAGAACACCACCATTCATCTCATCCTTCGCACATCCTCCCAAGAGAAGCCACTATGTTGACATGCTTCATGATTTGTTTCCAGGGGTAGCTGCAATGGAAGGAAGTGATAGCACATGGAGACCTGGCACTGGCAGAGATTGGGGGATCCAGTTTTGGGTACACATACGGTGCTGCTGCGAAAAGTGGAGATGGTGCAGGGTACAACACGCAGAGAGCTCCAGGCATTTTAAAAAAAAAAAAAAATCAGAAAAAAAAAAATGCACAACTGCTGTAGGGAAGATGAAGAGGGGAATGAAGGAGAAAAACCTAGAGCTGCTGACACAAGGGATAAGATGAACAAAGCTGCAGAGAACACCTGAAGTAGAGGGGGTGGAAAACTGAGTTTGTTAGGGGAAATGCAGAAAACAGTGACAATAAAGAGCTGCTGTGCAGTGCCCTTAGCTTGCAAAAATAAGACTTGTTGAGGGATGTCTACTGTCTTTGTAAATAGTTGCCAAAGATGGATGAAAAATTCCTCTGACCACAACTAAGGAAGTGATCTATTTCCGTAACTTTGAAAGCTGGAGAAGAATTGGGGTGTCTTGATCATAACACAAAAAGCCAGGTCATGCAAACAGGTTTCCTTGGGCAAACCTATGCTCTCTTTTGCAGACCTCCATGGGCTCCCCGCTGTCAGGGTGGGAAGGTCTGATCTGGATTGAAGGCCCGAAGGAGGTGGCTGCCCAGCAGCGGAGTCCCAGGGCACCTCTGGGCACAGCATGGTCTGCAAAACTGTTGTCAGCTAAAACTGCAGGAGCTGAGTTCGTGCTGAGTGAAAATATATTGAGGACAATGTTTAAGGGTCTTGAAGAAAACTATTCTACTTTCTGTCTGCAGTCAATCCCATGTACAAATTCCCTTGCACTTTGTCTTCGAGAAGGAAAGAATATTACACTGAAGCCATTCTTAAGCAATAACGTATCTTGAAATGACTGAAAACCAACTTTAAATGCATGTTGTCATTTACTAAGCCATTAAGAAATTTCTTATCATTGTTTTGAAGCCATAAATTCCTGTGGCCTTCTTAGACCCACTTTGCACTTCAAATTCTCAAATCAGCACGATAACAAAGACGATTAGAAAAAAAGTGTGTTATGCTGTGGCCAGTAAAAACTAAGGAGAACATCCCAAGCTTTGCAACAAAAGGTTACCGCAATTTAACAGACAGCCTCCAATCTGAGAAATAAAATAACTAAAGTAAATAAAATGGAGTCTGAAAAACAAACAAAATATATTCTCAAGCCAAAATGTAAAAGAACCTGAAAGAGCCAAAGAAGAATCAATACAGATTTTCAATTTTATTACTTTGATTTAATAAAATTCTTTGGATAGTGTTGCTTGCTCAGTACAACCGTAGAAATTGGAACGGCAAATACTGTACTGTGATTTATGGATTGAAAGGCTGTCTGATTTCATTATGCTGGTAAATATAGCAGTGCAGACACCTTCTCTTGGAAAGCTATTTCTAAATTGCTACATCAATATTCAGATAATCAAAATTGATATTTAGCTTCTACAGGAACAGCATGCGTGTGTATGTCCACATGTGCACACACTCTTACATTCGTAGTATTTCTCCATCTTTTGGATTGCAGGAATACATGCTACAGGAACTGCTACTTTATCCCAAACCAAGACCTATGCAGTTGCAAGGTGCAAAGCCTTTCACATAGGACATTTCTCCTAATTGTACCCTCCTCTCTCACTAAAATAAATTCAAGCAGAAGTACCGACGGAGGCTCAGTTCAACCATTTGTTATTCCAGATCCACAAAAGCATAACTTCACCCTCAGTTTACGATGACATAATCAACGGATAAATCACTGATGCCCTAAAACATGCAGTCAAACACTAATGTTATCTCTGTATTTTTTCAGTTGGAATAGAGCACAGTAAATCATTTTTTAACTAAACATTGCTTTTCACTCATGGTTTTGCAACGGAAGTACAAAGCAGCACGTTAAGGCAGGCCTCAAGAACCAGAGCCCACGTGCCACTACCTACAGCATCCACAGGGCAGGAGGCTGACAGGGAAGCAAAGGATGCGAGATGGCAGCAGCGAAGGAGAGAGAGGCAGAAGTGAGGAGAGAGGGACAAGGATGTCCCTCTGCAAGGTGGAGCCTGGTGCCCCTTGCTGACTTCCCTTGCACACCTTGCTCCATGCATCCCGCCTGGCCGTCCCCAAAAGCCCTGCCCTGGTCATTCTTCCCTTCTTCCCTATAGCATAGAATCCNCTGGACCTGCTCCAACAGGTCCATGTCTTTCCTGTGCTGAGGGCTCCAGAGCTGGACGCAGTACTCCAGGTGGGGTCTCATGAGAGCGGAGTAGAGGGGCAGAATCGCCTCCCTCATCCTGCTGGCCAGGCTTCTTTTGGCACTGAGGTTAGACTTCAGGATGGCCACATTAGGGGGGCAAGGGAGTCAAGGTCCCACAGCATGCGTTTCACATGCTCTACAGTGCTGAGGGTGCTGAGAGCTGTGGGGACAGCCCTCCGGCATGCAGACCCACAAAGCCAGCGGGCGCTGCAGGCTGGGCAGCCAACAGCACGTCTCCACGGCACAGCGGCCTTGGCGTCAGGCTGGCCTGCAAGCCATGCCGCTCCACGTCCTCCACAGCCGGCTTGCACAATCCGTGTCTGCCGGCCCTTGTGGCAGCAAGCCTCCGGGGAGATGCCTGAAAAGGGTCAGGAGAGGATTATGGAGATGGCAACAGAAGCTCCAAGGACACGCATTCATCCTCTGCAGCAGGCAGAAGAGTGAGGGCACGTCTATCCATGATAAATAAACCAGGCCACATCCCCATTTCTGCACAATGCTGCAGGAGCCCACAGGGTGATCCTCTGCCTTGTCCCCCTCGATCATTGTCACCAGGAACAACAACCAGCTCTTATCAGCAGAGACATTTCTGGGAAGGAGTGACTTCAGGACACAGTGTCCTTCCCCAGTCCCTTGAACCCCCGAGACAATTTACAACACTGTCGCTCGCACATACTCCCTCCTCATCTGCACAGTTCTTGCCTCTAAACTTAACATTTTGATTTCTAAATAAATGTTCTTTAGAGCTCTTCGGAGACCTTGATGATAAGCCCTTTTATTGATATTCCAGTTCACTTTTTCAAAATATTTGCAGGTTATAGGATAAATATCCCTTCTTTGGCAGATAACAGTTCCGTAATTTACGTTGCCCCAATGAAAATTTATTAGTTCGCATCGGGGAAAGCAGATCCTTTCCAAAATTAGCCTTTGACCCAGTTAGTTTTCCATAAACAAGCAATGATTTAAAAAATCCTCAGCGGATAAGAGATGTCTGCAGTCCCAGCATCAACTTGCACCGATGTTAAAAAGTGTAAGGATAACAAAGTTACATCGTCCATGTTTTACAGAATAAAGACCAGGGATGAAAAACTACAGAAAGCTTCCCTAATGAAACGTCAAAGCCAACTAGCTTCACTACAGCTAATCCGCAAATCTTGATGACACTGCAGATTATCCGTCCTGCTAAACTGGCAAGCGCCCAAGGAAGCTCATCTCCCAGGGATTACACCCCATTTAGGTTTGCCTTCTTCTGAATTATTTGGAAGAACCCCAGAGGAAACAAGTTTCAGCTCATCTATTTCCTTCTCAGGGCTTTCAGAACACTATCCAGTCTTAAAGCATCAAGCAACAACAGCACATGTACACACACACACAGAGAAAGAGAGAGAGAGTCCCAAATATTGACTTTACTGTGCAATAGGCCAGTCACCCGCAGATACCAGGCGGAAAGCTGCTGACAGATGCTGCAGTATAAACCTCCTAAGAACCTTCAGGTTTGGCGAAGAAAACCCCTGTTCTCCCTCTATGCTGCCCTGACACTTGGATCTGAAACATGCCTGAAATAAGAGATTTTTTTTTTCCTCTCACTGGCTATCTATAGAAGATCCTTTTTATAAGTCTCTGTTGTGCAGCTCCTGAATGTCAGGCCCAGCAAATCAAAACATTTTATTGTAATTTCATATTGTTTACTTTTGCAAGGCAGGATCTTGGCAGAGACGTGCATTTCCTCCAGGGACGAGGAGGATGGGGGTGGGAGTGGGGGAAGGACAGAGGGATGGAAAGAAGCATTTTAATGCAGACTTCCTCATTGTCTGCTTTAATAGGGACCCTGGCTGAAATACAAAGGAAAAGGTAGATAAAATGACCTTCGCTACAAATTTAGAGATGCCGGAGAATGGGTGGGTGCAGACCAGAGGGCCGTGGCCGAGAAGGTGCGGGGAAGGACAGCCTCCTCCCTGCTGCTCCCACCGTGCTCCCACGTGCCTCCGCAGAGCCAGCGTGTCCCCGCCATCTAGGGATGCTCCTGGCTCCTTCCCCAGACCCTCCTCCTCCCTCCCCAGCCCCAAACCAGAGGGAGGCTGCCCTCCGAGGAAGATGGCACTGCCAGAGCATTTCTTTCCCCATCAGGACCCTCTCGCTCTCCAGGGAAGGAGAAGGGGAGGCTCCCCGCACCCCGCTGGCCGGGGACATGGGAAAGCACCAGTGATCCCACCACAGGCACCTATTTTTCACTGCACGTTTCCAGGGAGATTTGACCACAACATTCAAACATTTGGGGGAGCAATATTTAAGCTGATGAGAGCATTTAAGAGCTCTACATTGGGGAATAAGGCATTTGTACTTTTAACACGTCACATTCACATCCCTCACAAGTATGTGGTTTCACTTTGCACCCGAGGCACCCTCCCCGCCTGCTGCTGAAGCCACCATCCTCCGAGGAGCCTGCAGGAGACGGATGATGCCAAGAAAGCAGTATGGCTGAAAGGGATTTTATTGACTTCATTTTGTCCCCAGCTGCTTATACCAAGGGCTCAGACATTCTCACTGTCTTTAAGCCCAGCTTCCTTGGCTCCTTTGCAGGAGACAAAGACCTGGGACCAGACACATGGAAGGAGCATGATGCCTTGAAGCCATGACTTGTCCCATCTCCGGGACTGCCAGTCATCACAGGCAGAGGCAGGCGACAGCCCCCTGCTCCCGTGCTGCCTGGCAAACCTCGGCAGAGCACAGCTGCCAGCTCTCCACTGGCCATAACAAATCTCCCTGTCCTTCGGCATCGTCTCTCTCTCCTTCTCAAGCTTTGTTTGGGTAGAGAAAGTGGTTCACAAAGACCTTTGCACAAACTCACCCCAACGACAACTGCCTTCCTACATAAAATGATTCACTGGTGTTTAAAAATCCCACAAACAGGAGCCCTCACCGACTTTATGACTGACTTCCCACGAAGGCAGCGAGGCCAACAATCGCTAATGCTCCGTCTGGCATTGACTCCCCGCGAATATCTCTCAGCAATAACAACTGATAGCAGAGCTCGGAGCCTACACATCATCCCCCTGTTTGTACATAAATTCCCTTTAAAAGGATTTCGGCATCCTCACGCTGCCTCTTCCCAAGCATTCAGGCTCTTAAAGCCAAGTCAGCCAGACAGAATGGTGCCACGCAACTACAAACAACACGGGACAATTTTTTATTACAATACACAGCACTATTATTTCTAAAAGCACTGACAGTAATATGCAGCATGTAAAAATACACATTCATCATAAAGAGGTTAGATACTAATTCCTGCAGCTTAATTTTTTCTTAAGGGCACCAGCCCATTTTTCAATTAAGGCAGGATAATATTATTAATCATAAAAAATTGCTGATGTGTAAAATTGTTTCCTTTCTAGCTAGCATTGGCTGAGAAACGTCAGACATGCTGCCTCTGAATTAGTCTAACTTCGTGGCAGTATGGAAGCTGTATCATCCTTTTCAGCAATGATTTGTGCCGCTCCCAGCCTCGGCTGTGGGGAAAGGTGCAGCTCCCTGGGGAGCACACGGAGGCAGACCCAGCTCCTACAGGAGCAGGTCCTTCAGCAAGGCAGCTTGCCCCACGTCTCCACTGCACTGGGTGCAGGCTGGCAGCAAGGAGCCTATGGATATAGATTCCCACGGAAGAGCAAGCACCGCTCGCCATGGGGCAAAACAGCCAGCATCACAGGGCAGCCCCATGCCAGGAATGTGTTTTCATGGTCTCCGTTGCCTGAGCATTTCCAGGGCACTGTGTTTCAGCACTCCCTGAAGAGAGGGATGGGGTTTCTGTCCCCTCCCTCAATTTTTAGTGCTAAATTTGGCACTATGGGACTCTCTCGTGAGAAGGTCAGTGCTTTCTCTTTAATTTCCCCTCCTCCATTCCTCTGCTGCTGAATGGGTTTGCCTAGCTCCTTCCAGAATAACTGGGCACCTTGCCTTCAGACTGGGCCACCAAAAGCAGTATGAAGGAAAAAGAGTCAAAAAAAAACCAACCCAAAGCCTCTAAAATAGCAAATTAGGAATAACAAAACCTCTCCTTGCCCTGCAAGAAGCAAGGGAGACATCTGGACTCTTGCTTGGCAGGCCTTGAGAAGATGCTACAGAGGCGTGGGCACACGAACTTCCTCCAGAAGGAGGGGAGCTTCCTGCCATGGCACCCCCTGGTACCCCACTCCTCACCCTGGGAACCTGTTGGATCACTCCTGGCACAAGTGCCCAGCTCTATCCCAGGCTAGATGCATGCATCCTTTGGGCAGACAGGAGGGGGCCAGTGCGTGCCCTGGTCTTACTCCTGTAGGCAGCCGGCCATGACCTCCAGGAGCCCTCCATGGTCACAGGCAGAAGCATTCCAAGCAAGCAGCAGGGCTGCCTCAGGCCTGTCTGCAACGGGGATGGGAGATGACCCTCCAACAGGTTTGCTGGGGATGATGGAGCGGGAGGGAAGCAGCCTGGCTCCTGGCTCTGCAAGTGCCTCATGCGTACTTCAGTGGCACAGATCCAGCAAAACGCCTTGTCTCCAGCCATGTGTTCAACCCTCTTCCCATCTATGGGCACTTTCCCTCCCACACATTGCTAAGTCATATATCCCCTGACTTCTGTTGAGATTTTGCACGCCCCCGCTCACAGGACCTCCCACGAGCAGCTCATGGCAGTTATCTCCTTTGCAGCTCAACCTTTGCCCATTGCCTGGAAAACTTTCAGCATCACTCCCAACTTGTGTGCCCCCGCCGTTCATCTCCTCCCTCCCTGGTCTCACTTCTCCCCTGTTCCAGAAACCGCATCCTCCCTGGTTTTTTCCCCATAGTGACCAATCTCCTCCCAGCTGCAGAGTTCTCCCATTTTTCCACACACAATCAACTCCTATTGAGACTATTAACACTACTCCCAGTTATCTGTAGCCTTAACACTATTCCCAGTTATCTGTAGCCTTGTGCCATTAGTTTTCTGACATCATTGAATACTTTCTTATCTGAAGCTGGTTTTATTTACATATACATATGTATAAAAGGCTATCTTCCACCATGTTATTAACTGCTGAACAAAAGTAAACCGCGTAAAGAGAAAAGGCCAGATGCTGGGACCACCTTGGGGGATGCCCCAGCCCACGGTTGTTGCCTCTTGGCAAATACTACCAAGAGGAGCACTCCACTCTGAAGTCTGTAGAGGCAAATCAAATAAACAGAAATTGCAAGTTTCAGCCAAAAAATTTCTTTCTGACGAGAGTCACTCCTATTCATATGACTAGTCTCATTAAGATCATTGAGAACTGGAAAAAGCTGCAGGACGGAGTTTGCGTGTGTCTCCTGGCTGAGATGTTCAGCTGTATTTTCCCTTGTGAAAAGGAAAACTAACCCTGTGCCACCAAAGCAATAAAGATAGTGGGATTATTGGTCAGCAACACGCCAGGTACCACTTCCAACCATGCTATAGTCAGTAACTACTCATTGACAGTAATTGTTACAAACAACTGCATTACCAGAGAGAGATTTTCGTATTATGTATACACACATATATATATAAAAATACCACTTTGTACAAATCCAAAGTATGTGAGGTTAAGTTTAATGGGCTAGCTTTGTTGAGCATCTAAAAAATCAAATTAACTGCAATCAAATTCATGGCACAACTCAGGGTTCATTTCATTACTATCAGAAAATTCAATCTCTGAAATCTTACAATATTAAGCTAAAGCAATGATCTTTCCGTTAAAGTTCTTTCTTTTTTCATTTTAAGGTGAGAAAAAGCTGGTGGGTCCAGAGAAGGTGGGGGTGGGGATTCCTGATGGATACTACAGAAATCTTGGCAAACATTCGATCAATTACTCTTATATAAGGGAAAGAAAAAAAAAAAGCATCCCTTCAAACACATTCTAAAACACATTTTGCAGTACAAATTCTACCTCTTGCACCTATTTTTACATCATGCCTTTTCTTGCAAAGATTAACTGTGTACACGCATGCACACACATATTTAAATTCAAAATACACATCCATTAGGGAGCTACTTAAATCTGCTCGTTGCTGCAATAACTAATCATCCTATCTCTGTGCCGTACCGTACGTGGGAGAGTCAGAAGTTCATCACATTAAATGCAGGCAGTTTCCCTTTTTTAATGAAGCTGCCTTTTCGGTTTATTTTACAATAGGCACTCTTTAACCTTACTGCAAGACCTAGGTGTAGAATACTCACTGCAATTTCAGCCTCCTTTTCTATCCCTCCTCTTCAAGGTTCCCAGCCAGGTTTCTCTGCGGGAGTCAAGTGTGGTTTTAATAAGGCGGATGAGGCAGGGCTTCTCCACTGCTTTTGATAGAGGTGAGGTGGTCAGCTCTTTATTGACTTTCTGCAGTACTGCAGCTACGGACCGTACAGACAACCTTGCTTTATGAGCATGCACCAGGCAGGAAATGGGCCTGGAAATTTCCAGCCGGCGGTGTTTGATGCACTGTTTGAAAAGCTGCACGATGTGCATATAAAGGAAATGAAGGAGAGCCTTTGTTGTTGTTGTTGTTGTTGTTGTTGCTAACCCATGAGGCTGCAGTCGCTACACGTACCTAGGAATGCCTGCTCAGGAGCCATTTTAAGAATTAACACGTCTCAGCAAAAGGAAGGAAAACAACGCCGGTTATTTTGTGCACGTGAGAGAGTGCTGCGTATCAAAGATCCTTTTATAAACGCTTGGAAAAAAAAAAATCACATGGGAGGTAACTAGCCGCTAAATGATTTTACTGTCCCTTTCTTATGTAAGCAGCCACAGCACACGTACACTGTATACAGTGCACAGCTGCACCGACACACACACATCCTCACAAGGGGATGTGGAAAAAAGGAAGCAATCACAGGCTGGTATGATGTACTATTAAGGTTTTATTGATACCGGCACGGAGCAACTGCATCACTAATTAATGGATGCTCACAAGCTACACACATCCTTCCAATCAAGCGGCAATAAAACCAGGTAGCCTTCTTCACCCTCACACATATATTACTTCAGCTATTTACCCTCATCCCATTTTTTTTAGTCTTCTGCACACAGCCCCCTCCCCTCGCCAACCCCACNCCACATATGCAGAGATGAAAATAACTTTGCAAATCGGACTCGACATCTCTCTCTGCCTCTTCTTACTCCCTGCCCAAGGGGGATAATATCCTCCCGCCCCAGGGGAGCGCAGTGACGGCGAGCGGATCAAAGACGGCAGGAAGGATCAGACACCTTGGTGACGACAGCCCTACAAAAGCTAGAACAGACTTCTAGTTACCAGGAAAATGCCACACACGTGTACCCACACCCAGGGGGATGCTGACTGCACTGTGGATGCAAACTCCAGCTCGCACCCAGCTGCAGCAGCATCAGCTGCAGAACCGCTCTTGTCAAGGACCGGCTGAGGAAGCCGGGTCCCACCTCCTGCTGAAGCACCGCACCTGAATATCCAGAGCTGCATGGTATTTATCACCATTTCACGTCTTTCTGCTAACTGCAAAGCTCTTGGGGACTCTGAAAATAAAGCTACACACACACACAGGGGTTCAAAAAAATCTTATGGCTATAGTGTTACTATCAGAGCATATACCCTTATTGCACGTAAGATCTAACTATACGCTTAAATTCTACCGACTTCCATGGGACGTAAGGATTCGCTTAACTTTCATTATGTGCTTAAGTGTCTTTTCTCAATAAATAGGCTTTCCTGCACAAGAACTTTAATGTATAGTAGCCATTTGTTGTATAGTTACCTAGATAATACGTGTTGCCTTTCCAAGTACAGCACTGGGCTGCTTCCACTGCAGGGTATTATTTGTTACACATAAACGGAAGAGCAGGTAGAAATTGGGGCAGGCTGGATTTTTAGTTTGCCACCTGAAAAACATGGACAATGATGGGCAGATGATACTGCTGCACACTGCAACGTTACCTGAGTGCTCCCAAATTTTTGCCTGCTAGATAAGCATCAGTGGACAGCTATAACATAGTCCTTAAAGGAAGGTGAGGAAAGGACAATAACCCATAGCACAGAACCTTTTCACACTGTGTTCTGCATTTTATATTTGAAATGCAGCCACAGGGTACAGGCGTCCTGTGAAATAACAGATGTCAGACTCTCATCGCACATGCACTGCTTTAATTCAGATGACCTTGCTGAATGAGGAAGCTAAATACAATATAAACGTCCACCTTCTCTCCTGAACGCCTGTCTTGAGCAGACCTGTTTTTGCTGGTGTTTGGCTGGTCTGTGTGTCCTCCCAGTTCCCCAAAGCCTGTTCTTACAGCGGTTCAGCTTGTTTTTCAAAATCAAATGCTGCTTACTTCATGAATCTCATGAATTTTCTTTGCTGATAGGAAGTAGTGACTGCTTCACTTTAACCCTCCGACTTGGCAGAAGTTGGAGACTGGCCTGGACCTGCTGCCAGTTTGCGCTTTGGGTCTACTCCTCCAGTAGGCAATAGATGTTCAGGGCTTCTGGAGAGTCATATGCCATACGTTGATCTCATCAAAAGTACATGCAAGTTTCAGTCTTTAAAGCACGACTTAAACAGTCAAACGACTAATGATTTCTTCAATTCTTAAGGTCTTTTTTCTGCACATGTTTAAAACACTCTAAGAGAAGAAACAGACTGGCATTGTCTTTCGGTCTTCTGCTGGTGGCAAAGCAGATTATTCCTATCATATTCTGCAGGGGTGCTGTCAAATGCTGTTCCAGGCTATGGGCCAAAACCTACCCCCAGTCCATGTGCTCAGCTCCCACTGGCATCAATGATATCTCCACCACGGACTGACAGTAGTAAATGGGCAGAGATGCGCTGGCTGCTCAAATAGCACGATCTATGTGCTGAATAATTCATTTTAAACTGTTGCACAGATGTCAAAATGTTATTGCTGATTTCTAGCCAGCAGAATGGGCGTTTCTTCTCCCGATACGAGTGTGTCACTGCCTGTAACTCCAGAGAAGATCTGGGGGATGTCTCAGCAAGACAGCAAAGCCCATACATGGCATGCCTGCGAACGTACAATTAAAATGCTCATTATAGGCCACCTTTCACTCTCCTTATTAGGATCCTCCTGGGGACGCACTCACCCATTGCCCCCCAAAAATTTCAGAAAGCAGGTTAAAACATGCCGCAGTTACACAGGTTTGCGCATATGGTCTCCAACAATCACTTCAGCCCTTTGGATTTTCTGTAAAGCCCCACAGAAAACCTCTAAGCACAAACAACTTAGGAGTCACAGTCATGTTTGGATACCAAAGTAAAATTCAACAAACAAAAAAAACCCCTGCCTCTCTAAATCAGAGTAAGTAGATCTGTCCTACGGAGTTCGTCACCCTGGCCATAGCAAGAGCCCCATGGTGGAAGTCAAAGATCTCCCTCCCCTCCAAAAGAAAAGAAGAGAAAAGGAGTTTTCCTGTGTTTCGCCTTTCACTAAACCTGGAGCAGCCAATCTTTTCACCTGGGCTTAGCACCGAGATCGCCCAGGAGCTATGTTACCCACCCACCCAGCCAGGTGGACTCCAGCTGCTGATGGCCAGAGGCCACCTCCAGGAGCGAGGTGGGACTCCCGCACACATGCGGGCTTGGGTCACATCACCAGGAGTGGCCGAGCATGACAGGAGGGATGGAAGAAAAATGGGAAAGATGCAAGAAAGCCAGAGGTTTTGAATTGAGATCAGAGACTGGGGATCTCTGACACGAACCAAAAGAGCGAACGCATCCTGTGCCAGCCCAGGCGCATCTCTACTAGGGACGCATCAGCTAAAAAGTGTGATTTTCCATAATTGTAGATGGGCTTTTTCGTGTCAGCTGGTCTGTATGGAAACAGACCTAGGCTTAATGAGGTCTAATTTGTTTTAAATCCGTGGGTTTCTTTTTAATAATTAACAGTCCCCATCGCTCAGCAAAGCCATTCCTTACTCCTGACTACTTGCTATTAGGAATGAATTTACTGTGAAATACTGCTAAAAGGTGGAAAGCAAGTGATATAATTCAAGTTTTAATTAAAAAATAGATATATCACACAAAGCAAGAGCTGTAAAAGGAATCATAACCGAATAAGCAAAAAAACCTCCCCAACCCAATTCCTACTCTTCCCAATTACCCATTTTATTCTTTTTATGCTATTTGAATTGTTGTAATTGGTTTCTCTTACTGCATGCCCTGTGCCCAGATCATATGTAAGGTTTTCTCTCTGCGATTCCAGGAACTAGGGAACGTGTCGGCATCATTACCATGAACGTTACACACGCTCACACGCGAGGGTCCAGGAACTACAATTAACACATTAAGAAATAATAACTGCCAAGGGAGCAACGAAAGATAAACAGCATGGAGCTGATGTAGCAAGAATTCTGCTTGGAAAAGGGGCTGTCTCTTGGGTAACGGGCAAGGGGGAGAAATCGAAGCGCCACGCAGTGCTGCCCATTTAGTGAAGAAACCCCCCAAACCGGCTGAACAACTGTTTATATATTAATTTCTTGAAATTTAATTTCACTAAAAGTATTGCTGGCTTTAAACTAGATTTCAAAGGAATCTGAAGGCTCATGTTTACAAAGAAGTAATAATTGTGTCCTGTTTGAAAGTTTAAACTTGATACGGTTTTTGCTATTTGAAAAATTGACCTCAAGTGCTGTGGGTTTGTTGTTTTCTTGTTCTGTTTTTTTAATAGAAGCCAGAAATATTTATTTCTTTTATATATATATATTTTTTCATATGTATATAAAAAAATATATTAAAAAACTAAAAAAAAAGACTTTTTTATTCCTGCTTGTTGATAACTATTTTGATGAGTGCCTTTTTAAGTTTAAATGAAATTGAAAGCACTAAATTATTTTCAAAATTTTCCTAAGGATTTTTAATGAAAAATTCCTTAGATTCCAGAGTCTTTTATTAAAGCTTCCAGTCTGAAAGTATTTTGTGCGAGTAGTCCTGCAGAAGCTGCCTAACAAAAGCCCGCAAGAGCATGCCCGCCATTTGCATAAATATTATCACCACTGTAATGATCAGAAATCACGGACCACACCGGTGCTTTTGGATACCAGTCTTGACTTTTGCTATTGCTTTCAGCTGGACCAGCCAAAGGCCAAAATACTTTATCTTTCACTGAGATTAGAAGCCGAAGGAACACGATGGCACAGATGATGCTTACAAAATGCATCTCTCCCACCTTGGGGCTGCACAGCCGCAGAAAACCCAACAAAAATATTGCCATTATAACCCCTTTCCTACATTCACTCATTTGCCTGTGGGGCAACAAGGAGGCAGAAGAGGCGCAGACGCGAGGGCAGGATGAACAGCCCTGCTCAAACCCCCCTTTCGGGGAGGGAAGGGCCAGTCCTTGTCAAGACGGGGCGATGCCTGTCACCCGTCTGGGGACTCGGGCGCAGGGTTTCTGTGAGAGGCATGATCCCCCACGCTGCCCCCAAGCACCACTCATCAGTCAACCGAGACATTTCAGCAAATCACATGGCACTTTGTAAAAACATAATTGTTTTTATTCTCCAATTTTCCATGTTTTGTGTAGAGTGCTGCTGTGTTCAAGCGAAGTGAATAAAAGCATAAACAGTAAGCACCATCTGGAGAACATTCTTCCAGCATGCTGAGAAATAGCAGCCGCCTGTGTGCTACCTGCTATAAATAAATGTCATTAGAAAATGTCCAAAAAATTGTTTGTTCCTATTTGATGGAACTGCAGCCAGATAGAATTTTCCTTAACCCTGTCTTTGGGTACCTGCCATCTTCACAGCCAAAAAATAAAGATGCGGATGTTTGTTTCTCATTCCTTTATGTTAATACAGGTATCACTAACAGAGTATCAACCCTACGTGTTATTCTAATAACAGCAACAGAGTTTGCAACTTAAGAGTAACATGTGAACAAGACATTAGAAATCCAAATGCTTTTTAAACTGTACCAGGTTCACAATATGGTGATATCGCTCAGCCTGCTAGCAAGAGAACAAGTGAAATTATTCTTGCTCTAAACTGACAGTGTATCAGTTTGGAAGAGGGGAAAAAAAAAAAAAAAGTCGATAATTTCTTTTCAGTCTAGCACAAAGCCGCTCCAATCTCCCTCTCTGCTGACAAAATACAGACCAAGTTGGCTGTGGGGTTGCGATGAGGCTCTGTGAAGGGTCGGCGTTTGCTGTGTTTGTTTAATCACTGCAATTAGAGCTATGCAAATAATGGAATTGTTTGCTATGGTGGCCAGGCTGGGGGGGAAAAAAAAAAAATGTTTGGGTTGTGCAATTTAAGAGCTATTGGGGGTTTTTTTGGTAATATGAAAAAAAATAAAACTGTTTTGTTTGTTCCACTCAGAGGGCAGCGAAGCCTTGAAAGAATCCATTCCGTTTGAAATGAAAAATACATCTTCACACTGGAACAAAGCATTTGACATTTTTCCCTTCTCTTTTTGTCAGACAAGCATGTTCAGCACCCAGAAAGGGATGAGAGCTTACTGCTTGCTGGAGAAGGGAGGAAAGGTTTGACCAGCCCTTACCCTCACCTCAAGCACATCTCAGGTCTCCGGGCAGGGGCACTGCAGCTTTCTCCCCAGCCAGCCCTTGGCTTCCCTGCCATGGTGCTCTGCTCCGGGCAGCCCAAAGGGGATCTTTTTCACAGAATCATGGAATGGTTAGAGTTGGAAGGGACTTTGAAGACCATCTAGTTCCAACCCCTCTGCCATGGGCAGGGACACCTCCCACTAGACCAGGTTGCTCAAAGCCGCATCCAACCTGGCCTTGAACACTTCCAGGGATGGGGCCTCCACAGCTTCCCTGGGCAACCTGTTCCAGTGTCTCACTCACCATCTTCCCGCTCTCCACTGAGGCACGGCTACGGGAACATCTAAGTAACCTCACTGATACTGGGCCAAAGCTGCACCCCACTTACACCCACGCTATTTTGAACCAGCAGCTAATGATGTTGGTATCTGGCCCCTGGTTTTGGGAAGAGACAGTTCTGATATCAGGAAAGTCAGTGAAAAAATTAAGAAGCCAACAAGAAAAGGACTAAATCCAAAGCGAATGGGCTCCAGAAGAAAAGGGTTGGGGAAGGCTCAGGGCAAATGTGACCCCGGTACCCCAGGCACCACAAGATGCATGCTCTTCTCGAGAGAGGGTTCAGCTGCCTGCACTGAAACGTCTTCCCTTCTCCGTGCTTCAGGGAACACTTCAACCAGGTTTCAGGAGGGAGGGAGGTGCACACGTGCACGCCTCAAGGAGGAGGCTGAAATTGCCCATGGACCTGGGAAACTGGGTACCCCTACACCGAGCACCCAGGTCTGGATGAAGCGACCACCTTGAATCTTCCACAGCTGTAACAATTTACAATTGCCTATTAAAAAAACAACAATGACCTAAAGTCAGAACGGTCCCTGGCATGGTGTGGCCCTTCCCAGGTCCTCATGAGGTCAGGATGTGCTTCGTGGTACAGCACAGGGCTGAGACAGCTGGAGGTTGATGCAGGAGACAGCCTGAATCCTCACTGATGAACCACAGCCACTAGCGGGAAGAAGGATTTGAAGAAATTTTAGGGGTTTTTCCTTTTTTTTTAAAAACAAAACAAAACAAAACAAAAAACCCCAACCTTTGTATTATTAAATGTCATGAAGCGACAGGAGCTAATCTGTCTTGTGAAATGGCATCCACAAAGACAGGCTCTGGGTCCCTCAAAGGAGAGAGCAGCGGTGATTCCTGAGGCACGGGGCACATTGCCAGCCTAGCTCCCCATCATCATCTCAGGGCAAGAGTGGAAACGATGGACATGAATCAGATTTGGTCCTTCCCTCGAGCTATACTGCTTTCTCCAAAACCTGAAGTTGTTGCGCACTGTGTGGCTCCTCTAAGGTCTTGCCTTCAGCAGGGACTGGCCACCATTCCCACTGGAAGCAAAGGCATTATTCCCACTGTATTTTATTTTCTGTTCTCAGAAGGACTTGGTGTGCCAGGAACCATATGAATAGGGATGAGGGCACAGTCCATTCCCTGATGAAATCATCATCTCAA
This sequence comes from Burhinus bistriatus, assembly GCA_013397275.1. NCBI lineage: Eukaryota > Metazoa > Chordata > Aves > Charadriiformes > Burhinidae > Burhinus > Burhinus bistriatus. The sequence goes on along the minus strand of VYXH01011407.1, from coordinate 16,056 downwards.
ACCCAGCAAGGGCAGGAAATGATAACGTGGTTATGGTTCCCATTAGCCGTATTTTCCTAATATAAATATTTTAGCTACTTTTATTTACAGAGTCCACTCACACTAGTTAAATGAGTTACTTTGCAAAGGGATACTTAAGATGTCTGGAAATGAAGACATTGGACTACTGATTGTGTTTGGATGATGATTTGCCTAGATGAATAAGGCTTTCCTGGACCAGGTGTGCAAGGAAGGCAGGTGGTGGGAACGTGTCTGGCTGTCTGTGCATGCACACATGCATGCGTGCGTGTGTGTCTGTGTACGGGGTGGGGGTGGGTTGTTCTTTGTTTTGTTTTTGCCTTTGGTCAAATTCAAACAATGTGCAGTAACAAGAAGTAAATGTCATTTTCCTCCCATCCATCTTAATTTGGCATCCATTTTAAAGCTTACCTTTGACCTTTTAAAATGTTAATACACTTAAGCAGATATAAAAAACACAAAGCTCCTGGAAAAATTAATCATAGCCATATCACGATGCTAGTCTAAAAATGTAACATCAGTTGTTTTCCTCTTTAATTTTAAGAAACGTTTGTCTGATGCAGCAGCACTAACTATGCTACAATTAGCTATTATTTCCTTTTCAAATATCCATGTTAAATGTTATAGCAGAACCCTATCAGCATAACCAGCAGAACCTACGATGAATTTCTTTTATTGGGTAACTGCCTAGAACCACAGAAAAGGTCCTGAAAAGGACCTTGAGAAGTCGCCTAACCCATCCCTCTGCCTCAGGCAGGACCAGCTGTATCTAAACCATTCCTGACAGGAAACCTTATTTAGTCTTCCTTAAAGTAGCAGCCTTAAATAAAACTGGAAAAAATTGCACAAATCAAAATATATAAATATGAAAATAATTCATATATGTGCGCTATGTATACAAATATGAAAACAGAAAGAGACAACGGTGACCTAAATGATAACTCTCCCACCTCTGACCACTTCATACCCTTTAACCAAAGGGTTCAAAACAGGAAACTGTAATAAAAACACCTCCTTCCTTTTTAAAAATAAAAGGCTGCTAGCTTGAGAACCTCAGCTCCTTGGAAATGCAGTGGCACGGTTTCTCTAGAAAAGCGGTTTCAGAAGCACCAGATCCCAAAATATCTGGGCCTTTCTTCAAAGCAAAGAGCTCTTCAGTTCCCCTAGAAAGCAAGTAGGAAGTGAGAGTGTTGACCAGCCTCTCCAGTAACCAAAGCAAATCTAAGATGTCTGGAGACTGTTCGTGAGCAGTGGCATCCATCTCTTCTTTTGACTTAACCATTTCAGGTGGGAGGCTGTACTAGGTCCCTCCGGGACGGTCACTGCACAGCTCTGCAGTTACATGCTATGAACGCAGGGATCCATGGCACCCAGCCACATGCTGCTTTCACCTTCTCTGTAATATCTGATGGCATCCAGGGCTAGCCCCATCAATTTAATAACCCCCTTTAGAAGACAGAAAGCTACGGTGACAGCCAGAATGTATGCTAAAAGACAAGTGAGGGTTTCATAGCTAAACACATATGGGGAGGACCTAAAAAAAAAAATCACCCGAAGACCTAAATGGCAAACCCAAACCAAAGGCAGACACATTCAGGAAATGTAACTCCTTGCAACTGCTTTCTTCCACCTACCAACATTAATTTGGTTTCAGCACAACTGGAGCGTGGCCAAGCAGTCTTCCGCAAGCTGAACACCTGCTTAGGTACAACGGTGGGGAGAGACGTGAGATACCAAGCTTGGCACCACAGGCCCCATGACAGAACAACACCCTTTCATGCACAATGCAGAAGAGCTGTAACACAGAGCCCAGCTTCTTCCATCGCGGAAGCCTTGTGAATCCACCCTAACCATACAGAGGTCCTCCCGTAGCGAAACAGTGAGAGGTAACTCCATCCACACCCTAGAGACCAGAGATGAATTAACAGCATGTCAAGACTACAACAGCAAGGCTCTTCCATGCGTTCCTTCTTCTAGGATATGCTCGCGTGCGCCTGCCTGTGTGTATGTATATATATATATTTATTTATATCTACACACTACATGCTCTCTCCAGTAGAGAGTATCCTGTGCCAAAGGGACCCTTCGCTGACACATCAGGAGACCTCCAGGGCAGCAGACCCATGCTTCCACTGATGTTCTGGGCGGAGCCCTCCGATCCAACCACTCTGCCATGGGGCTTGGGGAAACCCTCCCGCAGAGCCAGGCATCCCACAGCCTGGAGAGCAAGGCTCAGCCACGTGAGGCCTGACTCAGCACAGGGCAGCAGTCCTCTTCCCCCACCTTTCTGTGGGACAGAGACCTCTCTGGCCAAGAGCTGCCTCCTGATCCCCAGCCCCAAGGCCAGAGATGAGGGCAGCTATTATTCTGATTGTGATGCCCGACTGCTTGGTTAGGAAAATCCTGATTAAAAAAACAACACGTTGCCCTTCCTGTTTGCTTTGCAGTGGCCTTGTGTGGATCCAGCTCTATAGCAAGTGATCCATCACCAACAACCAGAAAGATGCATATTATACACACACAAAAATAATTCACATTTCACTTCGTTTTCCATGTCTTCCATTCTCATTGCCCTTCTGCAACATCTAGTTCAATGCTCTTCAATATCTTTTCTTTAACCAAAGGACCACCTAATTGTTTTTTTAAGCCAAGGACCATTTTGTGCAGTACTGTCACATAAACTTTCACAGACCACCAAACTTTTGAAAAAAATAAATACAATGAATACACATTTCTCACTTTGCCATTCCTGATCCTGTACTTTGGGTTTTTTGCTTGCATGCAACACAATGCACATGTGCCATTGTCATACTGCTTGTGACTGTGTTATTCACCATCTTCTGATATTCATGGACTATTTGTTAAGTAATGCTCCTCTAGCTAATTAGTTGATTCACTAAGCACAGATGAATAACTGATGAGCTACAAAAAGTTGCTATTGTCTGAGTCAGTCACCAAGTAACTAACTTGGCCCTTCAACCACGGAGAAGTTTTCTTCTCTGAAAGGTGACAAGTAGCTCTGTAATGACTTCTATTATTTTCTCAATAAACTCAGAGAAAATAGGACATTGCAGCTAGAAAAACACAGAAAGAGAAATTAGCTGCTACTGTCATTAAGGATTCAGAGGCTGAAAAAGAACAGTTGGTGCAATGCAGCTGGAGAGGCTTTTTGGAGTAAAGTGATTATTCTCTGGCCATTAACGAATTATTTTTTGCTGGAATGCAAGACCTGCACTCCTCCAAATAACCTGGCTTTGCCATGGGGAACATGCTGTCTGCCAGAGCTGTTGTCCTCTTGGTCCTCACAGTGGCCGCCGCACTTCTCCCACCTCTTTGTTTCCATGCCACAATAAAAGCAGAGAAATAATTAAAAGGTTGGAGCACATGCAGATGCTGGAGGAGAGATTGCTCTTCTAAATTAGCCCGAACAATCAAATTTGGCTGGCTATATATATAGGCTAGGATGTTCAGGGGCCACCTGCCCTCAGTGGCCCCACCAAAGCTCAGTGAGGTATCACGGCGAACTTCCTTCTCTTTCCCATCAGAGCTCACCCCCAATCACTGGCTCGAAGTTAACAAGACAGTAAGACATCTATGGACATGGTCAGTCCTGGGGCTTCTACTGAGATCTTTGCACCTGCCACGAGGGAGGCGGGGGGGGAACTCAAACCCAAGCCCAGCTTGCTCTTCAAGCCAACAGGCTTCCTTCTGCTATAGTGGCTGCTCTCTAGCCACTTTAAGGGTAGCGCAAGCAATACAGGAACCTGGAAGCCACTAAACTGAAGGACACTTTTTTCTGAGGAGGGTAAAGGGGACAGGAGACCTGTCCCAGGCTCTTTGGTTAATTCTTGAGAACATTTAGCCCCACATCTGATGCTGTGAAGAAGCACTTCCAAACAACCACATACCCTATTAACTAGCAAAAATAGAAGTGTACTGGAAACAGGTCCAGCTCAGAAGGGTCCAGTATCTCACACCCAAAGCCAGCACTTGAATATGGAGCCGTAGCTGCCACAGGGGTCCCCTAGGATACCCAGACACCCACAGGACTGGCAAAATCCCACGGATGCCACCCTGTAAACTCACCCACCCACATTACGGCACTGCTCTGCACATTAAAGGATAGCGTTAATAGACCGGGGCCGGGGGGGGCGGCGGTGGGGGAAGGGAAACCCAGAACTAACAAGCAACATGAAATCACTCGGCAGAGCAGCTCCTCCACAGAGTGGCTTATTTACCGAGTTACTTGGTGCCCTGGGAAGGATGGGCAATATTGCAAACCCAGGAATAGAAACTCCCGAGGAGAACTGAGACAGGTTAATAATGATCCGTCACAGCCTAGGACCTCTTGTACAGCCACCGCCTTTTTGAAATCTAGAGTCCTCTGGGAGAATTTAGGCCTAGGGCTCTGAACAAAAAAAATAAGGAAAACTTTTTCTTCCTGAAGACAGTCTACGAAACCCAAGCAATGCTGAAAAGTGTTTTACTGTATTGTTATTCTGTAGATGCCGATTCTGGAGGCGTGACCCAGCGCAGCCTGATCTCAAAACAAAGCCATTCGTGGCTAGCACCGCAGATCGCCAACTGACTCCTTCTGCTCAAAATAAAATAATAATAATAAACAAAAAAGCAAGTACCCCCATAAATCATTCACCCATCCCAGTTTCATAAGGAGAATATTTGTCAGCTCCCATTTTGCCTCCCTTTCTCCGTCTGCCTGCTCTACAAAGCCACCATTTCAGCTGCCTGTGCATACAGACCGGCGGGCACACTGTGCCGCAACAGCTCCTGCATCCCCATCCTCCTGCCTGCGGAGTGGGTGGCCACCCCTCTCCCCCAAACCCTCACCTGCACTGCCAGAGACTTTTCAGGGGATTTTTTTTTTAAATATATAGATTTTTATCAGTAGCTCTGGGGCACCCATCAGATGTACTCAGCTCCTGTAACAATCACGTGATTTATGTAGAAGTAATTGGGGTTAAACTATCTGCCACATCAAACTCTTCACATTTGGCCCCATCTCTAGGACCTAGAAACATCTGAAATAAATAAAGCCATGTGTCATTTAACAGGGTCTGGGCTTAATTAGGATCATTCTGGATTTTATGGGAGAAATCTTGTACTGCCAGCTTTATGTGGCTAGTCCATCACTTGCAAGGTTATCTGCTTTTTTTTTTTCCTTTAGTACCTACATCAAAATATTTCTATTTCCACACAGCTGCCTTTTTTTTTTTTTTTTTTTTTTTCCCCCAGCGTGCTTTTTTTTTTTTTTTTTTTTTTTTCCTTTTTTAATCCTCCAACCAGGCGGATGACAACCACTCCTTATCTTTGGCTGTCTTCCATGCTAAAATAAGAATGCCGTTGTTACGCCGAGGGAGCTGCACCCTTCCACCTCTGTTCCCTCCCGACGTGCACACAGCTGGCTACGCAGGAACGCCCGAGGTGCCATTTTCTGGCCATTTTTCTGTGATGTTGTTGCAATTTACCCTCTAGCTACGATTTGTATTTCTGAATCACACTGGGCCTCTCTCGTGCCACGGATTTGACAAACCTCAAGTGACAGACGGTCTCTGTCCTGCAGAGCTGGTGATACTCAGCCCATCTTCGCTGCCACCGCTTCCTTGCCTTGACGTAGGCTAGCCGACACGAGGGCGAGCACGCAGCCAAACACCGCTCGAGCGATGCCGGGCGATTTGATTAGCAGCAAAGAACGACTGGATTAGAAGAGGGATAGGATTAGAGATCGATGGAATTGTTGCGAGGCTGCTACGTCTGTATTATCGGCTCCAGCAGCAGCATCTGAATGTCAAACTGTATCCCCTCGGAGCAGCTAGGTACCACCTATCGTGGGCTTCCGGTTGCCGTACGCAAGGCGGTTTGGGACGGTAAAGGGTTTGAGTGAGGGCCTGAACCAACAGCTCGGTATAGGCAAGCCCTTGGTGGGTCATGGGCAAAGAAGAGGAGAGTACAGGCAGGGAAACATTAAGTGATTTGCCCAAAGCTACACCGGCAATTTGTGGCAGAGGTAGAAATGGGAGCCAGATTTTT
>VYXH01011403.1:327-17172 GCA_013397275.1 Burhinus bistriatus | reverse complement strand
GTGACAACCTGGTAAGCCAACGGGAAAGTCGCCGTTGGCCTCCCACCAATTGGCACTGCTACTCGGAAGACCAATCCCAGCGCTCATAAACACTGAAGGGGCCGCTCCAGCGCTGCGATAGGCTGGTCCCCCCGTCCGCTCGTGGCGGAGGACGTCCTCCGGGGGCGGGGCGGGCGGGCCGCGGAGGAGCTCGTGAGGCGTTGCCCAGCTAATCGGTTTTAATTGCTTAATTTTTTAAAATTAAAGCCATTAATTAAGCCGGAGAACTTCTCCCTCGGGGATAAGACCCGCGCGGGAAGGCTTGGTGGCCATTTGAGCAGGTGAGACCCGGTAGCGACCGGCCCCCGCCTTGGAGGAGCCGAGGCGGCTGAAGAGCGCTGGGCAGGACGGGGCCGCCTCGCGGCCGCTGCCGCAGGAGGTCACCCAGGCTGCCGTTCCCCTGGGGAGCCGATGCCGGCTCCTTCCTGGGGGCGCAGCAGCAACTTCGGAGCCACCGTGGAGAAGTTCCAGCTCCGGATGCTCTCCAGCCTGTTTCAGGTCCAGATCTTGGAAATAGCTGTGGATTTGTGTTACTTGGGGGAGATTCAAAGTTATCTTTGAAGGAGAAACGTGAACAGCAGGGTTTTTTCTGTACAAAGAATATCAAGTGTGCACGTTTGGGTTTTGTGTGGAACGTTTGCCTGAGAATACTTTTTGAAAGCTTTTGAGACAGCAAAAGGGCCGCACCACAGCGTGAAAAGGACCACGTTGGTCCTCTCCCACTTTGTAGTGAAGAACTGCAGAACATTGTCGATTTCTGATCCCTTAAGAGAAAACAGAAAAAGAGCTTTAACACACTTGGCACTGCTTAGTATTTCCAGATGTAAAAATGTAAAAAAATGCAGAGGAGCGTCAGCCATCCCCACTCATCCTCAAAGGCAGTGACAGAGGAGTACAAGTGACTGTTCTCTTCAAGATAAACTCTGCAAAGATTAAGCAATGTCATACCAAGTCACAGGCTCCATCCTGCACTTACAGGGACACCATGCTTGGAAGCTGACATTTGACAAAGTTTACTCAGCTCCTCCAGGAGTTTGAGGAGCTGCTGTACCTGCTCCCAATGAGCCCGCTCACCTCCTGCAGTCTCCATCCCTCCAGTGCCCCATCACCTGCATCAAGCTTCCCCTCTATTTTTTTATCCTTTTTCCTTTTGTTTATCCTACCCGTTCTGTCTCCCCAACTTCCTTTTGGTCTCACAAGGAGAAACAGTCAGCATGGAAGGGAACATAAGACTCTCCTTTCCAAGAAGTTGAATGCCTGCTGTACCCTTACTGTCCCTCCCCCTGTTAAGGTGTCCTTTCACAGAAGCAAAGGGAAGCTTTTGGGTTCAGTCAGTTGCAGTTTAGGGTTTCAGTTTTTTTTCCTTTTTTGAAGACTGGTGAAATGTCAGATCCAAACTAAGAATTACACAGATGCAACGACTGTGTATTTTTGTGAGCTGTCCCACATAGAAAAAGCCACAGGTTAAGAAATTTTTCTATCACTTCAGCTGCATTTATCCTGTGAAATTCACTTTTCTACTAAAGTGTGCAATTGAAAAGAGACCTCAGCTCCTTTTTTCTTTTTTTTAAATAGTTTTACTTCCTAAGGAGTAGTTTGTCTTAGTCATTTTCCATTGCTCAATGCTAGTGAGTGATTGCTCAATGCTGACTATGAAAAGACAGACCAGTCTCGCTTTAATCCTACAACACACAAAGAAAATTAACTTGAAAAATGCAGCCTTTTCTGTGGTGCTGCTGTCTTAAGTTCACGATTCAGATTCCCAGGTCTACCCTCACATCTAGGATGCCAAGCAACCACAAAATCTGAAAGTGTGTACAAACTGATGTATATCAAAGCTATGCTAAAGAATACTTCCTCATTTGCAGTGATGAGGAAATTGCAATATTAGTTTAAGCATTCATCTATGAACACACCTGCAAACTTTGCAGTAACTGCCAGTTTCTCCTAAAAAGCTCCAAGAATTCAAACCAATACATCCAGAATTAGTGCCATAAGGCAATAATGAAAACAATGGTTTTATTTACGTTGTGACACAACACTGGTTTCAAACAGAATAATTACATTTGTGAGGTGGTATCATAATAAGCATGTTACAGAAACAAAGAGATCTGGTAAGATATACAAGTTCAACACGAGAGAGCGAGCTGTGGAAAAAATATTTGCAGTTTCCATGAACTGTGTACAACTCTGTGGGAAAAACTTAAAGGACAGGAAAAAAACTTTAAAGACGGAGTTAAGGCTCTTATTTGCAAGTGATCTTCCTATTGGAAGCATATTGAAAATATTTTCTCTGAACAGGATGCAACTTGAGGACTTTAAGCCTGTGTGATAAGCTTCACAATTATGATGCTGTGGAGTTCAAGGTCCACATTAGTAAGGGCTGCGTGTCTTTTGTTTCCTCTTCACACCACTCTCTACTGTACGAATGAGTCTTCACCGTATGCACCCAAGATTAAGACCTGCATGCAAGCTAAGTCCCCATCAAATGTAAAAAGAGAAAAGGCATTTCTTCTCTTGTCCCCATTCAGCAGGGAACTATAATTGATATTTCCACAACAGAAGGAAATCAGACATCCCTCTGTAAAAAAGTCTATATAGAGTATCTCTAGTTACTGCAAAGTAAACTTGCCTATTTTAGCTTTTAAAATGAATGAAGGTGTAAGCCTGAATAAAATTAAGTAAACCAGCCTTTCAGTTAAAAGCAGTGTCAGGTATATTGGGTTGCACTCCAGATGAGCGAGATGAAAAAATGCGAACAGAATTTTTGCTAGCACTGAAGAGAATGAAGAGGAGAACAAAGCCTTTAATAAAACTCAAAAATAAACTAGTACAAGTTCCAAAATGGCATCCAACTAAAACCTGGGGCCGTGGTGGCATGGAAAAAGGGAGATCACCCAGACAGCTCAAAATCATGACTGATGAAGGTACTTACTATACATTCTGAGGTTCACTTAAAACCATCTTCATGGATTTACATATAGCATACCTCCTTCAAAGCTACATACCCATTTCATCCAGGGTTTTGGAAGCCACTACAGGGAAGGTGTTTACTGGAAGTTAGCAAAGTGGGGTTTTTTTGTTTATTAAATAAAATGCTTTGTAGGCATTGTAGGGTACAAAGTACCCCCACTGAGCACCAAAATGAAAATGAGGTCTTGGACACAGAAAGTATGGGGGGAAGGAAGGCAAGACATTAGCCCATATAAGAGCTGCTTCTGATGGATTCTACCTTAATTGCGGGTACAAAGTACCCACTTGTACTTATCACTAAGTACAAGTAATCTGTTTGACAGCATCACAGAAGACATCTGCATTACCAATACACATTGGTCTAATTTTGACCCATTCATGCTCCAGTCTGAAGGTAACACAGCTTTGCTGAGTGCTGCCACTCTCTCACTAGGACTTCACTGCCCTAGCTGAGGCAGACCGGCCATCACCTGGTCAGCGTGAAATACAGGTCAGTGCAGATGTTCCAATAGCCTGAACACTGCAAGCTGGTACATAAAGGGTGCAAACTAAGTTTTGAAATCCTATTCTTGGGAGCCAACTTTAAAGCTACAGTAAATGATTTTAGGAGTCAGAAGTATCTATATGCTTACTCTTTGCCCTTGTTCATTCTATAGAAGTGACTGTGTTTGATACAAGAAGAAATAGCATTCTCCATATTGAAAAATTATCACCACCACACTGGACTGAATCAAAAGTTCAACTCTTTTGTGTGAAACAATGCTATTAATCCTGATTCAGGCTCTTAGAAAACTAAATATCCCACAACTGACAACCCTGTTACCTACTAAGGATTGGGAAAGGCACACTGCAACACCCAGTTAGCACAACCCACAGGTATCTTTGGCAATGCATCCATTCTAAGGAATTATTTCTATATATATCTTTCAAAGGACAGCATCCTATTGCCTTATTCACTCTCAGTCTCTCTGGGATTTCATGAAAGCTCACACTTGAGAATGCATGTAACTGTAAAATAACTTTCATTCCTTTATTCAAACTTCACATATACAGTGGACAAAAAGACATTTTAAAATAGATCCATATAATTATATGGATTTTTGCAACATATCAAATTCAGATCAAAATTAAGATATACACTGTATTCCATAACTAAGCTAAAGCTTAAGTGTATACTTCATCTGTGTAATAAAACCCAGGAACTACTCTGAATACTGGAACATTCACCGGTCAAATTCCATCGAGTGGGAAGTTGTTTACAGCAATCTGGAGGTTCAGAATCCCTTTCTACAGGGGCTATACAACCACACTGTAAACAAGTGTTCGAATTAGGTAGTTTCCCTTCTATTCTCCAAACAGCCTGCATTTTACAAAAGCAGCTGCTGTAAGTTGCAATGGATACAGGAAGATTTAGACCAGTGGTTTTCAGTATGTAGGTTACCAACCCCAAATAAGCAGGAGATCAGCAGCAGTTCTCTTTATATAAAGAACAGCCAGAGCGTAAACTCAGCTCATCTTCACCGTCCTGATGTGGATTTGCTCATGGTTGGGTGTTTTTCCTCAGGTGCTAGTAGCACAAGCACTCCATGCAACTGGAAAGGACCAAAAGTTTGAAACAAGAGCCAGAAGAGTGACAGTGGATGTAATTTTAAGAGAAAAGTTGGAGGGAACTTCCATGTTCTCATGATAAGCCAAAGAGAGCTACACAAAACATCCAGTCCCAATGGAAGAGATACTGACAGTTAAATGCAAAGTTCAAGTTAGCACATTTCCAGTGTAAAAACATCCCTCCACCAGATGTTAGTACTTTAGCCAGAAACTAACAACTGATTCCAAACACCACTCTTAAAAAATAATATAGTTCTTCTTCTAAAGACTGGGAAAGTACAGGTAATAACATCCTGAAATCTAGATTAACAGGTCAACATTTTACAAAGAAGTTGTAAGACTTAAATAATCCCTTTTTAAACTGCTTAACACATCTGATAAATAGCTTGCATGTCAATCTGATATATGCTGTACCGTTTGGCTCTTGAATCCCAAACCTTTCCATAAGAGATACCACACCTAGAACACTGTCAAATAAATAGTAAAAAACCAAAAGATACTGTTTTGAAGCATGAAGGGTAACAGTACATTATGCAAGATGATCAGCATTATACATACAAGGGAATGCCATTCTGGTTGAACAGATTATGAAGTAGTATTCTCCATGAAATACTAGGCACAAGAATAAATCAATTAGACAGTTTCTTCTGCCTAATGGAAAAGTCTAAAATTAACATTCTTGGCAATACAACATTGTAACTGATATGCTTCTCAATATTTAAGAGCCTTAATTGCAAAAATCATGAAGCGATGTTTATATTTGTGTCTTTGACAAGCAGTTACAGTTCTGGACAGATTTCTTCTATGCTGTGTGCTCTACTTTCCAGCTGGTCACGAGTAGCATGTGCTGCACAAGAAAGATTACAAAAAATAGATAATTCTTCACACTCCTTGAGTATTTTCAAAACACACACACAAAAATCCTCCCCAAATCATCTTTGCTTCTCCAAAGGTAATGTTTACCAGCCCATTTTAGCAACCTGCAAGCTTTTACTTTGAGAGTGCAGAAACTTCCAAAACAGTTACTTCACCCTCGTGTTCTGAAGAAATGGCTAATACCATTGTTCAGCATACCAAGCACTGAACGCTCACCACCCCTGGAATTGGGAGGATTTTAACCCAGGAGTTAAGAGAGAGATCAGTTTGAAGAACTAATATATGAGGTTCCTGAAACACAAGCAAACAGTACTTTTCAGGTCAAATTTCAATTCCAGATAAGACACTTAGAAATAAAACAATCTTATTAATGAAGGAGCACAGTCTGTTGTGTTTTTCAGGAAGTTGTTAAACTCACGGTTTTAAGCCAAAGAACAGCAATAAATTAAAGGAAGCTCCTTCTCATTAGTGCTTTTCATATGAAAAAGCCCACTATATGCATAAAAATTATCTATATTCTATATAGATATAAAATTATATATATTATATATATGCACGCACCTGAAAATTCAGATACCTAAAGCAAATATCAGAGGAAACCACATCCAGATGATTATCTTTAAAAAAGGCCCATTAGGCTTCAGCACAAGTTAGACTTGGTAACAAGTGCAGTTTAACAAGTGGATAGCATAGATAACAAGCAGAACCCATTTATGTACGCTCCCTGCCTTCTCACTTAAGTAACCTTTAGGGTGATGCTCACTGTGGTTAAGGAAATACAATGTATTCTGTATCTACCAAAGGCCAAAAGAGCACACTCAGTCAGCTGACAGCCAGGCTAATCAGCAGTATTTGAGCAGGGTTATCACAGCACTGAATGCTAAATGAACCATAAGGAGCGAACAATAGTTTTACTGCTTGTCAATTGAACTGCTACGGATCACACCCTTGTATGTGATACTTCTGTGTAGCTGAAGTAAAGACCGGTCTGCACTGAAATCATGATGCTTAAATCTACCTACATCAGAAATCTTCCCTTCGGTGATTTCGAAGAGAATTTTTAAAGCAAAAGTGTTTGTGGAAAGGAACAAAGGTCACTATTTTGCTGGCAAAGTCTGTTTACGTCGTTCATGGAGTCATAAATAGGGAGTAGCCAGAGAAATTCCAGAGCTGAAATGCTGAAGCAGGCAATCCTAATGCAGTCTATTACAACTTGAACTTTCTTTTCCATCAAACAAAAACCTTGGCTTCTAGAATCCATATGCATGAGATAAGTTACAGCTACTTGAGGCAAAAAAGGAATGACCCATCCACTTAAAACACTTGGTAGCCCATGATGAAGACAGGGTCAAAAATATACAAATAGTTCTCACCATCACTGACTGGACTGGCCATCTTCATTTCAATCAGCAAGAAATCTCAGTCTGTAACCAAGAAGCGCAACTCGTATTAGCAGATCTCATGGTATCTGACAGATGCCTTCTTAAAAACCTGTCCTAAGTCTTTAGCCCCTTTTTCAAAAGGAGAGCGTAGAGATTAGAAGGGTATTGTTAGTTTTACTCAAATACAAACCAGACAGGATTAGAGGGTAGAAAGGAGCATCAGATAAGTGAAGCACAGAACCTTTAAGTGATTATCACAGACAAAAAAAATGCCAACTGAGAAGAGGGTCTCAAATTGCCTGGAAAACAATCTAGGAGCCAGTGGAGCCCTCGAGTCACACCAGACCACTGAGAAATGCCTCTTGTGTCGCATCTTTACCTGGAATGATCATCAGTACTATAGAAGTCATGTTATTCCACTGCAATAAAAAGACACTGCATGCCAGCTCTCACATAGATTTACAGCCTCAGACATAATAGGTGATTGGTAGCCACATCACCAGATGATCTCCATAACTTCAGAAAGACTGAAGTCGAATGGAAGAAATTATCAAAATGTAGCTACAATACAATATGCAGAAAAAGACAGAGATTTCCTTTGCAGCTAAAGGCAAGCATCAGAGCTGTTAGTCAGTTTATCAGAGTGAAGCCAAAATAAGCCATCACAAAAATAATCTCCTGCATCACTCAATACACTGAGTAAAGAAAACCCTCCTTTACTGCTCTGTAAGAGCAGGGCTCTCCAAACGCTATCCAGATGAATAATCTTTCCCCACGTTTACAGTCCTAACAGAGGAATCTCAGGAACATGAAAATTAATAGCATTTTGATCCACTTCCATGAAGGAAACAACCAATTTGAAAGTTTTAAATACCCAACTGCATAACATAACCAAAAGCATGGCATGACAAAAAGCACAGACTAGCAAAGAATCCAAGTAGCGACTGTTAAAACCAGCTATTTGAGAAACATTCTATAGCTCCAGTATCTGTTTAATTAACATTTATGAGTAAGGAGATTCTTTTGTGCCCTCAGAATACAGATGAGAGAGTGATAAAGAGATGTCATCTCAAAAAAAGTTATTTCAGTAAAACTTTGACATTACTTTAACATGGCTATGTTGCTGAACATATATCATCTCAATGTAGGAATTTCTTAAAATGTGGGTAGTGGCAGAAGACAGAGGTTTATTAACAGTTTTGACCATATTCCATCATCCTTTGACCAACCCTGCCACAGAGAATCACATGATCAGTCTGAGGGCATTCAATTTGCCAGCCACTACAAAAGCGAGACTAGTACTTTAACCTCAGAAGAAGAGCCCAAAAGCTACAATAGTTGGTGCAGAGATTAGGAGATAATGAAACACGAAGGTTTGTTAAGCAGAACGATACAAAACAAAAGTGAAGCACTGAGAACTACATCAAGTCAATAGAAAGTATTTCTATACACCATGGTGTGGAGGTGAACCGGTTAGTTAATGGGTTGATAAACTAGCAAACAGTTACATTTATGGTATCTATTGATCATGAGCAGTCTAAAATTGATAATTACCAGTTGTGGCTCTGAAGTTGGTTATGAGGCAAGGTGGAATGGACTTCAACAATAGAGATGGAAAAATGCTGCAAGGGTGTGCCTTCTTTCCACTGGCGAATGCAGCTGGGGAGCGGAGTTGCCTCTGTTTTACAGCAGAGAGCAGCGAGATGGCAGCTTCAGGCCATGGAGAAAGGTCATAAGGTTGCCTATTGGAGCCCTCCTTTCCCCTGGAGAGTGAAGTTCTAGTAAATAGCCATTATAAGGCGTATGGTAAGTTACTGGATAAAGTCAGTTCATTAATGGGTCTCAGACACGCACCAAATGACCCTTTCAGAGCAATTATGAAGGCATTAGTCCTCCTGTAATACATAATGGGACTAAAATGTGCAATCCACAGAACTTAAAAACACGCAACTTTGCAAATCACCTTTCTATTGTGTGGAATTTAAACTAATTTTAGAAGAGTTCCTAGTTCACACGGTTGAAAAGCAAATGTGAACCAAGTTAAACCCATGCAGCATCTTCCCAAGTCTGCAGACTGTGCTAACATCTCACAGCTTTGCCAAGCAACAGATGAATGAGGCTTACAGACTTCATTGCCACTAGTCTCATGAGCAACAGATGTCTATTTTTTAGTGCCAAAAACTTGTTCAAAGTGCTGTTACACACAGAGGTGGGTAGTGAACAGCTGTAATTATTCACCAGAAGGCCATCACAAAAATCAAAGACTTTTATTATAGAGTCTACCCTTTTCACCCAGAGAGAAGCTTAAAGATGAAAGAAAAGGTGTCAGCCTCTGTAGTTTTATGAGTTTCCTATCAAGAGACAGCCCTGAAGCAGGTCCCAGAAACAGGTCCCAGCTAAAAGTCCCAGACTTTCTTCTGGTAGCTGCACTAAATGCAAAGCTGAGGGTCTTATTCGACACTATAGAAATGAACATTACTGCTTAAGGACAAGCGCATACTGAAGTCCTAACAGCAGTTTTACATTACAGTAAGACAAGAAGAAGTTCTTACTTAGTAAGTTGGATACACTCCCCTCCACAGGGCGTTCATTCATGCCAGTTTCCCATTGCTGGCTACAGAATGGTTTGAGCAGAATGGGAATTGAACCACAACATGAGGCCAGGCTCTCCCATGTGGCCACGGCATTAAGTGTTCTGTAAAGGAAAACTCCTCCTTTCAAAAGGATGCTGGCAACTTCACTACCAACAGTTAGTTATGCTGGGAAAATAGTACAAAGCAGAGATGTTTACTTTTGTTATGTCACAACAAACAAAAGCCCACATGCTTAATTAGCAATACTGATGTTTTTGGTACCATGCTACAAATCTGCCTATCAAGACAGCATGCAGTATTGCACGCTGAGCATTACACAAGGTACCCTTTCTATTCATTCTCACACTTGAGTGTATTCAGCTGAAAGGACCACCAGTATTTAAACGTGCTTTTTGATTAATCGGTAGCTCACCATGTTCAGTAGCTTCTGTATTCATTGTTTCTACATCTGCAGCATCATGCATCTCTTCATCTTCATCATCATCCTCTTCTTCACCATGTAGTTCTTTTGCAATGAGCTGTCTTGCCAGTTTGATGTTTCGTCCTTCATTGTAGTGCATTTTTCTCTTCATTTCAAACTGTTTCTTTTTCTCTGTGGACAAATGCAAAATTTATTTCACCCCTTTTTAAAAAAGTATCAACTTATTTCCTCTTCAGAGAGGCACTAACTGCTTCCTAGGTCAGATTTATTCCTACCTTGAAAGTCCATTGATTATATGATCAAGCAATCACTGAATCAAAATTATTTTCTTCAAGCACTGGAGTGTTCTTTTAAATGAGCCTGACTTAGAAAAAGGCTAGTAATTAATGGGCTGGAATGGCTGAAGCCACTTCTTTTAAAAGAACCTGTCTGCAAGTAAGAGCGCCTCCAAACCAAAAGAAGCATCTAGTAACAGCATAAGAAATTCCAAAGTTTCACAAGCCTTGTTTCTAAGTAAACTTAGGGACAAATTGAGGCGTGCTGGTGGGTTAGAAGATGAACTTTTGCAGATGTCCGACTTGACTCCTGGCTAGCTACCAAACGCCAGTTATGAGAGATATATTTACCACATCTACAAGAAAATATTTTCCATTTTCCCCAGGGCCTGAAGCCTAACTTTGCTCATATATTAAACATTAGCAGGTCTAGCAGTAACGCACTATAATTAAATTTGCTTATTGGCAGCCCAAACACTGTTTTTTTTCTTCCTTTAGAATAGAAAGGTTACACACTCAAAAGTTGGGACCAGGAAAGATGAGAAGCGACAGCTAGACAATGCAAGCCTGAAACCTTAGAAGTATTATTGTTTGACTGTTTCCTCAAAATGTTCTAGCCCAAGCTAACACAAAACAACATCTCTGTTGAAGATGCATGAGACAATTTGCTTAGGTATAAATGTAGATTTCCTGCTGGATCCATCTACCAGTTGCTTTGAAAACAACAGAAATATCAACTGTATGTTTGCAAGCAATTGTTAATTGCAGTGGTACTCATTGAACTGTTAAGTCTACCTGAAATATGTTCAGATTAAGAAGTACTCCCTCACTCCAAAACTGGAAGAGCTTCTTATTTGAGAAGTGTAGGTTCCTTAAGAGGAACTCCCACACATTATGCTTCTATATAAGGGGGCAGCCAGTAACAGCAAACTCCTGTTTATATGTAGATCCCAAACCAAACAGTCGTGAGTAGAAACAAACAGCATATTTGTTCAGTCTTTTACTTACCCTTCAGAGACCATATAACCCATTTTCAAATGACAATATCGTTAGATAGTACTTTTTCTTCCTAAATATTTCTTACTGAAAAACTGAAACTATTAGTAGTAAAAAAAAACCCCACACCAAAAAAAACAAAACAAAGAAAACAACTTATGCCTACCTCGTTCTTCAGGTGTTAATTCTTCATCCTCTTCCTCCTCCTCACTGCTCTCCTCTTGCTTTGCTATAATCTTGGGTCCTTTACCTTCAGCTGCAGCTGCCAGTCTGCATAAAACATACAAGACAAAATGCTGAAGCAGCAAGTTCTTCACGATTTAAAATACATGACATTTCAGAGCACTCATACAAACTGCTTTGTTCATTATTTTTGCCATGTTTATGTGTACTAACAACTTATAAGAGGTTTTAAGTACCAGTGGCACTATCAAACACTGAAAACTAATTCATTTAATGATAGCAAAAATTTTACTCCTAGAGAAAAGAGCAATGCCTTTCAAAAAAGAAAACTACTCCAGAAAAAGAGAATATTACCTTAATATTTAGCCAATTTTCTATGACAATACTTACTTTTTACTCAACACATCTGCTTTTAAGGGCTCATTTAATTCTGAATCGCTCACTGCATCTTCATCATCTTCTCCTACCATGCTTGGAAGGCAAACAAAAAGTAGCCTTTATCAATAATTTGCTGCTTAAAAACTGCTTGATAAAACAGTCTAAATCTTACAATGCTCAATTAAAAGACTCCTTTAATACTTTAAAAACATCTCAAATCTAATTTAAATATTGATATGAATGACAACTTTATATTCTAGTACATAGATGTTAACGGAAAAAAAATAAAACAAGTCAAACTTATTTATTCCATTCAAAGCCTAAAGCTTGCTAGACATAGACCTTCCAAAAATTGACTTTGTCCTTTTTGACAGTTCTCCTTGATAGCTATAAGCCTTTATTTAGAAGCTTTGTAAATCTGAATATGTTGCATACCTCCAATAAGCCTGCAGTCTGTCAGGCAATCAGCTATAATAAGTACTACATCATCCACAAAACCAATTTTGATGTAAAACTACTATCATTTACTACCAGTTTAGCAAGCCTACCTGTGATAAGGAGTACTTGGCTCATCTATTTTCATCAAGCCATAATCTTTGCCAGCTGGGTGGTATGTAGCTATGATGTTCATTTCATCCCACTTCTGGGATTTTTTACTGAAATAAGAAAACAACGTTAAATTTTCTTATATTCTAAAAACAATTAGTTCTGTTTGGCCACAGAAAAGGAATGTTTAGAACATCTTTTGACCTCTTCTACATAGTATACGCAAAGAACATTGTTATGACACAGGCATGTTCAAAGTATGGCTATTAAACACTGTTCTATACATACTTCAGTTAAGTCACGACAGGTTATCAGTGCAACTTAATTTCCCTAACAATTCATAATAGCTTAACTCAGTGATCTATAAATGTATTCTTTTTCATATGCACACATACATCTTCTCAAAAGACTACTGGTCTTGTTCAATCACTGTCCCATTAACTGTTTGCTGTTGTTACAAGTTACTGTAAAAATCATTCTTCCTCTTATTACAGCCCACAACACTTCAACAAAACCAAGTAACTTCCACCTTACCTCTGCTCAGTGAGCTGCTATGATTATTAGCAAAACTGTTGCATAAACAATACCAAGCAACAAGTAACTTCCTGCAGTAAAATAAATAGCACTGAACAAGCTGGTTACTAATACTGCTTTTGCCATCAAGTGGAATCATAAAACAGAACTGATTCACTGCTGTAACTAGGCCAAGGGAGTTTCACATTTTACACAGACAGGCATCAGCGATATTACATTAATTAGAATTTCCTCAATTAATCAGAGACTGTACCATTTTATGTATATTTGCGGAAACAAAAGCCCACCCAGACTGACAAAATATACAAGCCACAGGAAAGCAACTGCCTTGTGGCCAGAGGATGAGTCACCCCTCCACTGATCTAAAAATCACAGAAATCAACAGAACCTACCAGGTTCCACACTGTCTCTAAACAGGTTATTGCAGGCTTCATACTAGGTGGTCTTTCCCTTAGACTAAACCAAGAAATTTAACTTTAGAATAGTAAAATCATTCCACTATTTAATAGTACCTTATGCATTAACATATTCCTGAACTGTTGCAAATTATTATTTAAGGGAGCAAATGTTACCGGGCTTTGTCCTTTTTTTGGTTTGGGTTTGGTTTTTGTTTTTTTTGGTGGGTTTTTTTTTTGGGGGGGGGGCGGGGGGAGCAGTTGGCTAGAAGGCTTTAATTTAACTACTCTTATTTAAACACAGACCATTCCAATAACAAATTTGAAAAATATATTCAATCTCAATAACAGAACTGCTCTTGAGCAGAATGCTATCTGTAAAACAAAACTGATAAAGCAAAATTTCAAGCACAAACTAAAGTTTACACTTATGGAGAGCACTGCATAATACAACGGCAAAAACACCTAAAGGGATTAAAAAAAAAATAGATGCGGGAGTTGACGCTGAATCCTGCATCCCACAGATTTATACTCCAAAAATGAATACAAATTAAGTGAGCTTAATCCCCTTAGCATACAGTAACCAATGCCAAACTCTCATGTTTGGGGTTTCAGATCTATTTAATCATTTTGTTCAAACTGCAACACAAGGATTGCAACCTAAGCAGGCAACACGCCAGTCAGATTGTCTGCTCTGGCAGGTTGGAGAGTCATGAGCTTCATGATGACAAAGCAAGAGCTCTAGTCTACGAATACCAGTTATTCAAACCTATCTATTTATGAGTCAAAAAATCACCAGTTAAACATCAGCTAAATACCTGCTTAAAGTTCATCTGTGACTAACATAAAATGATCATACACAGTGAGCACATGAGAATTTTTACTAGCCACAGCAGTCGGACAATGGTACACAGCCCCTGTAAAGAGCGAGCTTAGCTGAAGAGAATATATGACAGATGGGAGGAACTCCCATCACATGCTTTGTGTTCACCGCTCTTGCCCAGAGCGCGTCAAGGTTTATTGCCTGGGCTCACAACTCAATACCTAATAATAATATTGGCAACATTAGAAGATTCTCTTTGGCATACACTGCTCTCAAAATTAGACAGCCCACAGCTAGCAATTCAGTAACTTAGAAATACAAGACTGAGGAAGATTTTAGTGGCTTAGTTTTTCACACTCATTTCTTTAAACTTGGATTCCAACACTAAAAGCCTTGGCTGTGGAACATCTCCCAAAGCACAATTTAAAATTCAGCTAGGAAAAAAAAATTATCACTAGTGGCAAACAGACAAACATGTCATTTCACCCCTCCACGTAAAAAGCCATCACAGGAGAGTGACTAAGTGCTCTAAAAACGTACACCTCCCTTGATTGTCTCCAATTTAGCGTGTTTAGATATGCCTGAGCAGCATAACACTAACAATAGAGCTTAGGATCATCACAGGAAAATGCTTCCTGACATCCCTTCAGATACAGAAATATAAAAACTCATATTCCTTAGGAAAATCAGATTTGAAAAATCTCAGAAGTGCTCATTTGTGCTCTCCCACATCTTTAAATATATGTAATCATTTATTTTGAGACCACATCTTGACAGGCAAGAAGTTTCTGCAGCAGTATTACACAACGGAACACCTCTCACACCCCACTTCTTCCTACCATAGCAGGCTCTTCTCTTCTGTGTTCCAACACAGCTGTTTGTTCGCGTGCATGCACACACACACACACACACACACACTTACTTAGTTACTTTGCAAACTGCCAGATCAGATCACTCACACACTCTTACAGGCCTTAAGGCAAAAAGTACTGTATACCAGGAATGCCAGAAACATATCTGGCATTAAACCATGATCTCAGCTCTTAGGATGTAGTTCCAGTGGTGTCACAATTTCACAAGCTTCCCTCTTGCATCATATTTTCATGAAGGAAGTATTCCAAAGAACTTTACCATCACTAACAACAGTGCAAGGTCAATAATGATGCAAATCCATGACAGCTCTACTGAACATGGTGCTTTAAAAGATGACAGCTGACACAATGAGCTCTTTCATCTGCAGCTATTTTTAAAGGTATTCAGATCTGAATTTCAATATTAGAAATAAGCAGAGGCTGCTGATAGAGATGCACAAAGAAAACTAATACTTCAATTTATACACTAATTTTTAATCTTCAAGGAAAATCACAGCTGTACTGCTTATCATTCTTTTAAATACAAGAGTCGGAAGTAACACTGATTTAATGAAGCATTGCCAACCAAAAGTAATACCTTCACATAAACCAGCTTTAAATACCCTATACTGATATTTCCAGGAAATCTTCTAATGCAGCCTGACAGGTTTAGCCAATATTCTTTACCTTGCAAGGCAATTTCTGAATTAATCTAATTGACTTTATTGACTCACACTGGTAAACAGGAAATAGAAGCTGGACTCCTGCCCACTTAACTGCTTTGCAAGAAATGACTGTGTACTATAACCAATATACCATACACTCAGCTCATCAGTTTGTACCCTAATTTCCACTCATTCTTCACGATGGTACAAAAGAGATTGCATAAAATTAAATAGAGGCTACCAATAGCCAGTTTTATTTCACATCTGGTGCAGTAGCACACACTTTGTGCTACATTACATTAAAGCTAGAGAACAGGAAAAAATCGCAACATTTGTGTGGCATATTGCTACTTACATTCACCTCCTTCAAAAATATCACATTCCTTCAGCTGCAATAATTTCTGCCTAGAAAGCAAAGCAGCTAACACAGGCAACAGAGCAAACCAAAAACTTTTCGTTCCTACCTCGCTAATTTTAGAATATATTCATGACTTAACTAGGCAAAGAGAAAAGGAATATTACCATAATACAAACAAATAATTGCATGTCCATTTTATTTTATCATTATTTCTCTCCTTGCAATATTGAGTGAGGTCCCAAACAAAGAAAACCATCATAGGGTTTAGATCAAACCCCGGTCATCGTAACGTGAAGGAGTCTCGGAGCAACGTTACGCAGCGCGTACTGGGCGCTAACATCAGGAAAAGCGCAAGAGTTCTCACTGGTCAAGGACAGCTGCTGGCTGGCGAAAAAACACTTCTTGCATATTTGGACTAACTCAGCATGTTACAATCAAACCACGATTTTCTTGTCATTCAAAACAGAAACCACATGTCCAGTGCATGTTCTCAAGTGTAAGATCTTTACAGATGAATCTTGCACAACCGAGAACACCTCTGACTTAGGTTCCGACCCCGGAGAGGTCCTCTCCCCAGGGACACGCTTCTGGTTACAGAGAGATAAGCCACCCCTGAGGAAAGGACTGAGAATAAATCTCCCACGGCAAAGCGTATTTCCCAAACTGTAAACTGTCCTCCCAGCACCCGTAAACCCTCCCTGTTTGTCTTTTTGAAGGCGCATTTGAAGACAACGCTGCTCCTGCTAACTCTTCACAGGCGGCAAAGAATCACATCAGCTCTTTCCGCTGCCACACTGCGCTCCCGCTAAGAGTCAGGCCGTTCCTCCATTCTCCTCTCCCGGGCACCCCTCACTCCCTCCGCCCGCCGCACAGCCCCCGTATCCCCGACTCCACAACGGCCTCAGCTGGGCGCCCCCGCCGCTACAGAACGGCGGCGCCCCGCGATCC
>VYXH01011397.1:51505-79728 GCA_013397275.1 Burhinus bistriatus | reverse complement strand
AAAAAAAAAAAACAAAAACAAAAAAAAAAACCACCACCAAACTGGTGCTCTTAAAACACAAATGATGCATCTAAGCAACAATGCGTGATCAGGAGAAAGAAACTCAAGAAATTCATCATAAACTGCTTTCGGGTCTGATAAATACCTTAGTGTGAAGAACCTGCCCAACTGAGAGCCCAGCTGCCTGGCCTGCCCTACTACTTATGTCCATACTTGGGAGTTATACAGAGGGCTTTTTTGCAGAATGTGGTACAGATAGGGTCACAAAGATGTCAAACCAATACTGAGTCACTGGACTGGTCCCCACCGAATCAGAGTATCAAATGCCAATATAAATAGGCATGCAGAAAGATTCCTATAAAACATTCAGTCAAAACTTAAACCCTTTAATACAATCATTGTAGAAAACTAAATAAATTTCCCTTCTGTCCTCCTTAATGAAGGCAATAGAACAGACAGTAATTACAACGGGCACAGAATACTGAAATAGAAAATGTGATCTCACTGGCTGTATGTGATCAGGTCTGGATACTTTGAAGTTCATCAAAATCAGCTGTAGCCTGGAACACTGGAAAACCAAAGACCAGAACCTAAGCCTACACTTGAAGCAAAAAGTACTCAACTGATTTTACGAATTGGTCCTTAGCTTTCCCCACCACCACGACCCCCCAAAAAGTCAAGTGAAGTCAAGACGACAACACCACTGCAGTCCCAATATAAAAGTTCTCCCCTATGAGGTGATGCGTGTATCCTGACATCTAGACTGTGGCATTTCACTCTGAACATCAGTGCAGGCTGTTGGGGGTTCAGAAAAACGCAACAGTAAGAAAAATTAGTTGCTGCCAAGAATAATTGCTTCATGTATAGAGAAAAGTATGGAAAAGTACATGCAGTGTGCCTTGCTATGACAATGGGCTGCAGGCGTATGAAGGATGCCAGCACTAAAAGAAGAGTAGTTAGTTCAGAGGAAGAAATGAACTCTTGTTCATGCTTGTATCAATAGAAAACACTGTGAAATCTTTGCCCATGAGGTCCATCTCCCTAAACAAACACGCACAAGTTCCCAAGGGAAGATGCCCTTCAGAGATAAAAATCAGACTGTACAAATCAACAGAAAAGTGCAAGGGGGAACGCTGCTGCGCAGGATCAGAGCATGCAACAAAGTCCTTTTTCAGCACTGATATTTCTGTGTCTCTTGTTGAAGAAGTTTTATGTTGAAGGAGACAAAGAAAACCATGAAGCCTTTAGCATGTATTTACAGTTGCTGTTGTAGAAGGCAAACCACCTTATTTTCATCTTGCATATTACAAAAAAGGAAAAAGCTATTTTCTCTCTGATTCAAAGCATATTAATAGATACAGGGAAGGGTTCTCATATCCACCTCTTAAATGCCGTATCCTCTATTCAGTTCCAAGAACTTTTTACCACAAGGTATTGGCCATAGCACAAAATGAGTAACTAATGACATTGTAAGACAAAAAGATTGGGGGTTTTTTGTTGTGTTTTTGGTTTGTTGTTAGTTTTGTTTTGTTTTTTAAATTGAAAGAAAGAGAACTTTCTCTCTATGGTAATATGGAGTTTGTTTCCTCAGAGATAAGAGGTATGCGAATAGTTTCAGGACTTCCACCTATCTCACCATTCTTCATTATCACAGTTATCTGGGTAGTCACTGTACTAATTTTCACAACTTTTAAGAGCCTTTGCACGCATGGTTTTTTCATTTTACAGCATGGAAACTAAAACAAAGATGTCCAAGGTCACAGAAGGTACCAAGGGCAGAGCTTTCTATGAGAGCTCAACTTGCTTCTCTTGAGTCCTCAGTAAACATCTCCATTTTCCAAACATTCCTTCTATCTGACATTAGTGCAGTCTAGTGGAGATCAGATATGCTGCAAACCTACCACAGCATACACACCAGGGACAAAGATCTCCAGTGAACTGGAGATCACTGTACTTTTTGACTATGTACCTAAAATACAGGAAAACCTACTCTCCAGCTCCCTGCTGATAGTTTGTTTACAATGTCCCCAATAGTCAGTTACTAGGTAAGAAGTAGATGTCAGGCAAACAAGTATGTTTAAAAGTATGGGTTAGAAGTCCCTTACAGAGACACACAGCATCAGAGAAAGGTCTGTTTTACCAGACAATGATTCTCACTCTCCCAGAGCTTTAAAATTAAGACTGAATATGTTGTACTTCTGCACTATAGGAATAGGGCAGGCTGGAAAGAAAGCAGCTAATTAAAACAAGAAAGACTGCGTGAGAAAGGGAAAGTGCCCTCACATCACCCTCAGGAAAAGGGGTTTCTCTGTATTTCTAGCTGTGTTAACCAGAAAGGAGTCCTTCTCTGCATGCTTGTAGCAAAGAGGGATCTGCATTCCACCCTTCTAAACTTTGCACTTCTTCCTTTTCCAGTCTCTGGATCCAATCAGCTCAGCATAGCTGAGAACCATTTTCTCACCAAACGGTGAGAAATAATTTATTGCACCAAAGGAAATTGCTCTACTAATTGTCCTGATACTATTGGCTGTTAGCGCCTTCAGAGTGCTCTTAAACATTAAAAACAGTGAAATTTCTAATAGGAAGGCATAAAACACTATCTGAATCCACAGAGTGCACTTCATGTTCCATCTGAAACGTTTGTCTCTTAGTTCTACCTTTGCTTGGACCAACTGCTGTTTTCAGCTGCACCTGTAGCATAGCTCTTGAACTTGCAAGCTGGCAGAAATTAAGATATACGGGTTAGGACTGAACTCTGGCTTTATTTTGGTAAATGCCATCAGAATGTCATGGAAACAGAGAATGACTGGAAGCCTGACAAGCTATCAGCTCTGTGTATGACTGGAGAAACTTACCGTATCTCTCTGCTGCACTGGAATGAGTGCAACAAAAACAACAATAAGGTTGGAACCAAACAAAATCTCAGACCTAGAAAATGCTCAGACTTTGCAAATCCAAACCAAATCTTCACACACAGTACCACAGCCTGAACTAGAAATTAGCTACTTTGCCTGACTTCTAAGGCAGTTTGGATTTAGGACAAAAGCCACCTCTCAGACACATCTCGGGGGAAAAAAAAAAAAAGAAAAAAAAAAAAAGAAAAAAAGGGACAGGTCCATGCAGGAACTGCAAAATTCCACCTTAATACCCTTAAACCTCATGACCCAAGATCCAAAAGGCACTTGGTTATTTCTATACCTGGTATTAGAAAGAAATATGATCTTCAGTTCTGTTGTTCTTACTTCAAGAAGGATGTCTGAAGTGGGAAATGGTTCACAGAGTTGATACAAACAGAATTTGAAATCTGGAAGCTTTACAGGATGACTGACAGCCTTAAGAACCTCTCTTCCTATGCAGTTTAGCCAAGAAAAGGTTAAGAAGTGACTTTATCTAAAAGCACCTATATCAGAAGTAGTCTTTTGACAATATTTAGCAGGAAAGGAGATAATGAGATCTAATAGTTGGAAACTGAAGCTTGACTAATTCAAACTATAAATAGGGCACTTAAAAAAAAGCAAATAAGGAGGATAATTAAGCATTGAAAGAACATCTAAAGACCTTATATCCTCCCCATCACTGAAGTCTTTACATGAAGAGCAGAAATCTTTCTGCATAACATACTGTAGCTCAAACAGTTACTGGACCTAAACACACAAGTTACTAAGTAAAGTTCTGTAACTCAAGATATACCAGAGATTGTTTTAGGAATTCATAATGGTCCCTTCTGGCCTAGCTCTGAATCTATATAGTTTAAACAGTGGTTCTAACAGTGTTTGGGTCAGTTAGTTGGTGACAGTGTTTGGGTCAATATTGGCTGCATACTGAGCTACAAAATACTACACTACCAGGGACTACAACTAGTAAGGCTATGTAAACATGCTCCATGTTGTTTATGACCTGAGACACTAACTTTGTCGAAGACTATTCCACAGATATTTAATGATTAATCGTCTGTGTTTTTACACTACAACAAGTCAGACTGGTGTGGAAATACTAATGGGAAAAAAGCCTCCTTGCAAGTGTAAAAATGTGCCAATCAAAAGAAAAAAAAAAAACAACAACCGAAAAGTCAAGGTGAAAGGTTGGATCACACCTAAGAATACTGGATAAAAAGTTTTCACTGAGAGGAAGCCTTATAAGCTTCACACTACCTGGCATGCTGGCTAGCTGATGGGAAGGAAGCAGGTAGTAAACATAGTGCCCCACCCCTTTCAGTGTCAAGGGTCTCTGCCTTCCTCACACATCTCTCAGACCCAGTAGGGAAGGCAATAAGTAATTGGAAAGCCAGCCGTGATCCTAGCCATGGAGAGGACAGAAGTAAATAGTACCAACTAATGCAAGGAGGAAAATAAAAAAATATCAGGGATTAAAAACCACAGTGGGGAGAAGAACTGCTGGAGAAGAACTGCTTCTGTGTTGGTTTCTTTGTGTCTAAGTTTTGAGCAAAGTATGTAAATGCCCTGTAAGTGTGGCAGCAAGTCCTCCCCGGGCTGGGGAAACAGGCCAGCAGCCACCCACACGGGCAAGCAAGGCCTGGGAGCTCAGGGATACTCTGGCAGCGACCTAGTCAGAAATGCTGTAGATCTAGTTCCCATTCCCATCAGAAAGCACAGAAAAGGTACAAGCTGGCCTACACCACAGCACAGGCAGAAGAGAGTTAAGAGGCAGCAGCAGGCAAAAACAGGGCCGTGCAGGCAACAACTGACCCTGGGACAGTGCAACTTGGTAGCCAGCAAAAGAGGGAGCATGGGATTACAGAAGCACTGAGAGCACAGTTTGCATCCAGAAAAGGGGAGTGCCTGGAAGACAGCTGAAGACAGGAATGAGAATGTCTTGTGATAAACACGGACTTTTTTTTCCTCCCTCTGAAATCCCAAACCCGTTTGTCAGATGCTAACACTAAAATTTACGTTTGCTTCTGGCCCTGTTGTGCGTTGTCGCTCAAGTACCCCAGGAATGTAACACCTGACAAAAGTTTACTTAAAACCTCTCGATTTACATCAGAACTGCTTCCCCTCCAAAAACGAAAATTCCACTCTGCTATGTCCCCATCCAATCTCACCAATTCACCTCTTGCTAGCCAACAGCCCTTGGCCTTTCCTATTCCTCAAACATTAAATCATCTCAGCAAGGAAGTGCCTGGCTCTTGCCTTGCCCCCAGCTCCAGTTTTTGTTCCAATGTCAGTGATATGCCCTTCCTCCTTTGCAGCATCCTTTTGTGCACAGCTAAGCTCACTCTTTCCCCTTTCCCATTGCTTCTGTCAGAGCCTGGGCACCAGGAGCATTTAATACTGAGACCCATAACAACCTGAAAAATACCCACGGCACATATGCACTCCACTTGCCACAGTTTGTGAAACTCTGACCTTGTGTCACAGCACATCACTGAGCAATTCCTATACCATGGAAAGAAACATAGCACTTCCCATCAAAATAAAACCTCTACATTTATGCCTGTCATAAGAAATAAGCCAAATCCTTGACAGTGGGTGCAGGGGATAGGGGGCAGCAGGGGGGAATAATGTACTGTATTTAAAAGTAGAGCAATTTCCTTCTGTTAAAAAGAGTATCTAGAAAAATAAAACCAGCAAGAGCTTTAAAAAAAAATAAATAAAAAAGGTCTAAAGCCAGGGGGCTTCCCTGCTCTCTTCTATAGAAACACCTCCTCACCCCGCCCCGCACCCTCCTCAATCCAAGAACGTAAGAAGCCTCCACGCTGACACTCACGCAGGTGTGCTGGCAGTCTGATCGTGTCTTCCTCCATCCTGATCGCTCGAGGCACTGGGACATGTAGTGGTGACGAGGAAGTGTAATTTGGTACCGGGCTCACTGGAGGTGTGTATGAAATTCTTTCCTGCTGTTAAACAGAAGGGGGGTAGGGGGGGGGAGAGAAAGAGAGAGGACAACGTGAACTTTGGAACAGAGGTGTGAAACCAAGGCAGGGGAGGGGGAAGTGGGTGGAAGGAAGGAAGTGTGTGCGTGTGGTGGGGGCGAACAGCACTAGCAGTGCACACGGCTGCCTAGGGAGCCACGAAGCTCGCAGCCTGTCCACTTGCGGGAAAGCACTTGCACAAGCAACGTGCTGCCTGGCACTGCGGCCAGAGGCCAAACAGCTTTTAGGGTGATGGGTTTAATTTTCAAAAGGTCCAGAAAGTTTCCAAGGGTCTTCTCAGAAATTTGCCGAGGGAGGAAAGGGAAGTGACACACAAGTGGGGAGACTCTGAGGGTTTTATGTTAGTGAAAATCTGACAGCAACTCCGTGATACATGCATGAGTATCGTTACAGAAAGTGCCAAAACCACTTAATCTTATGCTAACAAATCAGTCATGATGTGAGCACATTTAAGTTTACTCCTTTGTAGCATTTTAAAGACATTAAGCAATTAGTTTTGTCTTTGCTGCAGAAAACCATACTCTTATCACTAAAAACTATTCTACTTACCATCGAGTAATGTAGTACTTTCTTTTCTTGCCTAAACTAGTTACTAGCACTTTCTTTGAAGTAGTTTAACTTGCAACCAAATTGTAAGTCAGCATACAGAAAGCTAAGGAAGGACAGTCAAATAGAGTAAAGGGCAATTCGTGATTGTTGCATTAGTTTCATAATTGTCACTGTTTGGTTTTTATTTCTGAAAACGTCTGCCAAGAAATTTAAGACTGAAACTTCAGCTGATCTGATGGGAAAATTCTTCCATATTCTAAGCCTGTATTTCAATCACAGCACAAATTATACCCTTTGTAAATAAACATAGCCACAATTTTACAGGAGCATAAAAAAATCATTATCATATGCTTCACGGAAGGCAATGCATGTTATTCTCCAAAACCATGCTGCTGACGTTTAATGATGGCAGTGCAAATGGCGTGGATTTATATCCACATACAGACAGAAACAAAAGGAGCTACTTTCATTTCTGTGCATTTGCAGGAGAGTACATGTGCAGCTCCCTACTCTGACCCTGATCTCTGGCAAATGGAAAAGACAAATGGTGCTGGAGCAAGAGAAGGTAATTACTTCCATTATGAACCACAACATTATCATGGCCACGCAGCACGGAACTAGACTGAGGCTGATAGAGGCACCTGCAGAACGCAATATTAGCACCGTCATCACCAGCAAAGGGAAGAAGAGGTTCGTACAATATGAGTAAATAACTAAATGTACCAAAGCAGAAAACTCTTCAGGCAGACTAGGCAATGTGTCCAAAAAGAAACTGGACATGGAGCACCTAGAAAGTCTTGCTTCTCTCTGCCACCACTTCAAAGCAAGCCGAGCTCATTCTAGCACAAGGCACTGCTATCAGCTTGCTGCTCAGCAGCTCATGCAGAACCAGAAGTTTCACCTCAACATCTGGAGTCCCACCACTATACTACAGCCACCACTGCTGACAGTCATGGCAAAGACGACTACGGCATGTGGAGAATAAATGATCCATCTCAACACTAACTATTCTGGGTTTAGACAGAGTGGGAAGACAGGCCTGGTTCACCCCACCACCACTATGTTATTATTTCTGTGAGTACAGCCTCCGTGGCTTTCAGCTCAGTATTTCTTAACCAGAAATTGCTCAATCTTATATTCCAGTCTCCCACAAAGCCCTTTAATACCTTACTGTGTCCACTCAGTTTCTTTCTACTCATCACTGTCGAGGCAACAGCAATCCATCAGCTCATATGAATTTAGTTTTTCTCAGTTAACAAACAGGGATGTTCATTGAGACGTGGTGAAAGACGCACCTGTGGAGCTACAAAAACATTATTCTGCTTTCAGCTTAGGCAACTCTTTCCCTGACCTGAAACGGCTGAGTCTGCGCTTCATGTTCCTGCGAGGTGCAGCTCTCTGTGTCCATTCTGCAGTCTCACTGCCCATTTGTACCTTCTCATCACTGGGGCACATACCAGCAATTCGCAATGAGACCAGCCTCTTCCTAGCAATTCCCGCTGCGATCCACAGCTCAGATAATCGAACCACACTGCAGCTGCTCATTTTGTTTATTGAATGAGATATTTATAAAAAGCAGAATGCTTCTGAAACATAGCCACACAGATGCGTGCCTCTGCAAACAGGCACTAGAGGATAAATGGAAGACCTGAAGTCCTTTTCCTCCCTCCTGAAGAACGCAGGACACAGTCCAACCTCAGGTCACATTTCATGCTCACAGAAATACTGAATCACTGCTGCAAAGACAAGGACTAAGTGGCTTCAAAGAGCCTTCTCACTGGCCAACAGCAGGAGAAAAGTGCAAGCAGAAGATGAAATTAAATCCAGAACCCTGTGCACTTCCCTCAACACTCAGGAGGTGATGTATCAAACTAAGACATTAAGCTTCCAGTACCTGCTGCCTTTCTCTCCGCACGGGTCAATGTCCTAAAGGCATACAGTTAACCTGATTTATACCAAGACTGCTTCATTGAGATTTGCTGTTACAAATAAATACATTTGATTCAGTTTCCTAGTATTCATAACAGGACAGTAAAAAACAAAAAGAAGTTGTGGAAATGCAGTTACTTTTCCCACACACCTTGGATGTCCACAGTAATGTGTGAATTGGTAATACACTGCAGAACACATCTTAGAAGGCACAAATGGGAGTTAGCTATCTGATTCCTATTAGTGTCTTTGAAATGCCCTCTCTTACTAATCTTTCATTTTTTTCCGGCACCTTTAACCCAAATATCAAAGCAACTTACACACATTAGGTAAGTCTTTTTATTAGACACATGGACAACCTGAGTTACAGAAAGAGCAAAGCTCAAATGAGCTAAGTAATTTCAGAATTAAGCTGTCTTGAAAAAAAGACAGCATGTACCTCTCAAGGGCAATACATTTAACAAGTGCATCCTGAAAGAGCAGCCCTTGTAACTGTCCTGGCCACATTTCCAAAAGGTGTGGAATGGTAATGTCACAAGGAGGTCAAGACACCGGGCTTGCGGAAAAATGAGCTTCATCCCTGTTTGCAGCATGAGTCAGTAACATGTCTGGAAGCAGAACTGCAAACTTCAGTCCAGTTCTGCAACGAACCATAGCTCTGTGCTTCAGCTACACGCAACTCCTGGCCTACCCAGAAGCGTGAATGCACAGGTCACGTTTGCTCCCCCAGGCTTTTTGAAGCTTTTTAGAGTCACACTTCCAGGAGGTACCTGTTGCGCTTACACCACTGAGAACACATTTGCTTTAATCTTCGTAACTCCAGAACCGCCTAGGGCTTCTCTCTATGGGTTCTATCAAACAAAAACATGGCTGCTATCTCGTGCTTCTAAGGTTATGCAACCAGA
The DNA here is from genome assembly GCA_013397275.1 of Burhinus bistriatus. Classification (NCBI taxonomy): domain Eukaryota; kingdom Metazoa; phylum Chordata; class Aves; order Charadriiformes; family Burhinidae; genus Burhinus; species Burhinus bistriatus. The sequence goes on along the minus strand of VYXH01011397.1, from coordinate 70,452 downwards.
TACTCTGCTACTAGGATTTTTTCTGAAAGAGTTTCCTAATCAGTCAGTTTAATATTTCCATTTGCATTAAGGCCAAGAATAGATGGTTCAATGGTAAGGCTGTTCACAAGCAACAGCTTGGGAGGAAGGATAGGTAGTGCTGGTAGCAGAACCAGCATGAACCTTGTGTGTACTTCAGCAAACAGCTTTGCTGGAGCTTAGTCTACTGGTAAGAGAGACTAAATCAATACACGTTTGATGTGGTCCTTTGAGATTATTGGTGACAAGTGCTAGGAAAGAGCTTGGCATTACCACATTCCAGATTTGCTGCCTGCTAGGGGACCCTATAAACATTTGAACCCACAAGTGACCAAACGCTCAGCCCCAAACAACTGCCATCCACAAGCAACTTCAAAATAGCAGCTCCCTAGTATTTTGCCAGTAGCCACAATGAGGTGGATAAAACAGCTGGCATATTGCTTTCTGTCATCGTTTCTGAAAGGCTTCTTCAGCTCACAGTGAGTCAGGAAAGTTTCACCATGAAATTTCACCTTGAGTACAATAATTGAAGAGATGCATTAAGTCAACCTTTACAGAGACCCTCGGGGTTTACTCTAGTAATGGCTAGTGCTCCAACAGTGCCACCTAGACAACCAGCCAGGTCTGCTTAGACTGGGGCATGCTTTCACCTGCAGGGACAGATTGAAATACATGGTTAACAATCAAGACAAGCTATGGTTCTGTTCTCTTTGTACTATAAAAGTACAAAACACTAAATATCCAGGTACTGAGAAAATGTTAGATCAAACCATCCTGTCTGAAAAAAAAAAAGGAAGGTAACTCAAAAGCTATATTGATCACTACTATCTAGTAGGAGTGTACGTAACAGCTGACTAGACTCCCAAAGTCATAAAAGCACACACTGATTCCAGTTTGAAGAATCGGGGTAGATCCTGTACTCACAAAATGTACCTGAACAGTTAGAAAATGCTGTCAGGAACACAAATAATTCATATTGCTAAAATCATAATCATTAAAAAAATGTCAAAATTGCAAAACTAAATTTGTAGACACCTTTAAAGAAAAGTCTAACAGTTGAGGATGAGTGAGGCTGCAAGTAAAAATAGCTTCACAGTTTTGCTAAAATTACGCCCTTCTAAACTCCAAAACAGCAGCGTTCATTGTGAATGTTGGATAGGATGGTATACTAAAATGACTTTTTTTAACTGATAAAGCAAAGAAACACATTACCAATGCAGCAGTTTTCAGGAAACCAGAATGGCCAACATGGTCTGCAAATACCCTACATTGGACATAAAAAGCAGCTGCCTTTTATCACTGCGTAAAAACCTACTTCTATATTGCATGTAATGATACTACACAAGGCAAAGTTAACCAAGAGTGAAAGCTGACATGCGCTTGCCCCCCAGGCTGCTGGTGTATGTGTGCCACTCCGTACCTCTCTTGTTGTGTTTGCAACTCATCTTCGCTTCTCCAAATGGCCCAGACTCCCCCTGCTCCCCAGAGTAGCAGGTGTGACCGCAAGGTGGAGATACAGCAATTTGTGCTGTGGTAACTACCGGGAAGCCAACAGTTAGAAGTTAAAAGGGAGAAAGTTACCTGTCCTGTCCTCACAGGCTGTCCTTGCTTACTTACAGGACAGTGGTAGTGGGATGCTGCTTTAAGGGAAGCTTCCAGCTCCCTGGGTATCATCTCATCACCCTGCTCCAACTCCTCGCCTGTGGGATGCACACTCAGAGAGGTGTGCAAATGTTCTGGTGCCCTCTTAAACTTTTGGGGAAGCCCTAGGCTTAAAAACCTGAGTAACATGCCCTTGCCCTGTGCAAGCCAGGTTTGAAATGTATGGTTGTAGCTCTCAGGAAAGCTGGTGTTCTAGACAACACTGTATACACCAAATCACAGAGGATATTCAGCTCTGCAAGGACACGGGATCCAGGGCTGCTATCTCTTTCAGCAAGCACACTGAGGCAGGGAAACTGGAAAGACAAGCCAAGGGACCAGGTAGCTGGGGAGAGCCTAGGGGGTCTGGTTTTGCTACTGTGGATCCTCCCAGTAGGTGCCTTGGGTATGTTAGAGGGGAAAAATGGTCCCAGAGAAAAGGGTTGTTGGGGGGAATGTGGTGCTTCCAGGAAATATTCAGAAGGCCCTGCATATCTGGGCACTCAGCAGGGCAATGCTAGCAAACCAGCCGCAGAGTAGCACAGGGGACAACAGTAGAAGACTCAAGTAAGTTAATCATTCCGGAAGCAAGTGAGGGGAAGAGAAAGGAAGACATATGCAGTGTTCACCAGTGTTTTGTATACAATACTACAGCTGGATATGAACGTCCAAGAGACCACTAAGAGATGAGTTACAGGGTCTAAAATAGGGAGGAGGGGGGAAATCAGAGCCCCTAAGAGACTGTATGGCACCAGCTACACAATTAAAACATTTTGGGATTTTGGTCAATGCATACTTCAACTTCTGCTACTAACAAAGGATCAGGCTCCAGAAAAAGCAAAGTAGAGCTCTGCAGTACCAGGGTAGGAATTAAACTGTCCACTTCCCTCCCTTCCCCCAGTTGCTGTCATCTTCTTAATTTCCATGGCAGACTTCTCCTCATTTTTGATCCCATTAATGTAGCAATTCACGTCAAATCTATAGCAGCATAATCAGCACACTATCAGTAATTAGAGAAATTAAAACAAACACAGCTCTCTGGAATGGACCTTATGCAAAGCAGCACTGCGAAAAGATTAACATCTCATTTCCTGCGCACAGAGAGCAGAGATTGTCTCAGTGACCTTAGTGAATTTGTGAAGTTCAGTTCCTTCGTGCCTCCTCCCTTCAGGCTGCCTCTGACGAACCTCCTGGCACAGGGGCAGGAGATGGCTACCCTCTCACATCTCAATCTCTACTCAAGCAAATAAAAAAAATAATAATAAAAAAAAACACAACAGAGGTGCAACAGTTCATCACAAAAGGGAAGGGGAAAGGAAACAGTGGGGAAGTTCATGCTTCTCCGAAAATTATTACAGCCACTGTTCTAATTAAATTAAAAACTTACAGACAGCAACATCGATGCACTCAAGTGTTGTGAAAAGGCAGCTTGCAGAGGTCAATGTTGTTGTTGAAAATGCCATGATACAATTGCATTACTGTCTAAGGACTGCAAAATATCTCAAATTAGCAAACATAAATGAAGCAAAAACTAGCTGAACCACATGCTCAAAAAGTATTTCTTCGCTGAGGTCACAGAATATGGAGGAATAGAGAGTAGAAACAGGCTGTGGTACAACTACAAGATAATGCTATGGCAAAGAGCTTAATATGATTCAAGAAAGGATTACTCATTTATATTAATAATAAAGAATGTTATCCATAGATACCCCAACTTGGCAGCACAAAATATACATGGGGGGCAGATTCTGGTTCAGAATTTGGAAGTAGAATTGTCACACTCCAAAACAGGAGTAAAGCCTTATCAATTTGAAGTGGGAGACCCTTCTACTCCCCCTTCTGCAGCAAGGCTCTAAGAAGAGGCAGTAAAGCTGAGACTTGGCCCACCTGTCCTACTACTTCAAGGCAGAAGTCAACCATAGGTTCAATTGCCTGATGTTAAGAAACTATCTGCCTCTAGCTCCTTTCCACACACGACTCCAAAATTTGCGTTATGGGCTTGTCACTGCAACCCTCCTCTGAAGAACTTGCTACTTACCTCTGTTTAAGCAGGGCACGGAGAAAGGTGGGCCACTGCTCTGATCCACAGGGCAACCCCTTTTGTGCCTACATCATGATTTTGTCAGCACACCTGCTTAGCACAAAGCGCCACAGAAGGCTAAGAGAGAGAGTTTATTGCACAGCTAGAAAAAAACCACATGAGGCTTTGAAGTACTGTGGCCAGTGCGTAAGCAGCAGGGAAGCAGGGAGGGCAACAGAGAAAGACTTTCAAGCTTAGATATCTGCACATCCAAGACACTTCACTACATCTTTTTTGTGTTCCCTTTTCTAAAGCAGGGAGTGCTGGGGAGCCTTATCTCTGTAACATCAGGTGGTTGTACAACCCTGCCTGTACATGTGGGAATTCACACCCTGAACACCCATGATTGGAGTCATGCACTCACTTCGGTGCAAAATTTCTGGAGGCCATGAAACTGAGATGGGAAAACTCAGGGATGTACAGGGAGCTGCCCTCTCATGTGTTATGGGAAAGGAGAATCCTGGAGCTACTCTGCAGCGTCTCAGGGCTGGCATGGCAGCACAAGTGTTTTCACTGGGTTGCATTATGGAGCTGTCACTGTACTGGCAAGCTGCAATGCTACTAAGTATTCAAACACATTTCCAGGACAAGCATAATTTCTGGTCTTTGTACAAGGGATGAGTGTCGCTTTCTGAACATTTTTACTGAAGCAACAAATACTGTGAACAGGATCCTTCACAAGAGAGGATATCAAATATTTCCATAGCACGAACCACAGGTCAGAACTGTCCCATGGACAAGGTCAACTCACTCACCGCCATGGATTATCTACATGTCTATCGGTTAAGTAGTGGAAAAATCATGGGAGAGTAATTCACATAAAAGTCATAGCTTCTTTTAATCCTCAGTCACTGCTGGAAACAAAACTCCTGAGGAGCTACAACAGTCTGAAATAGACATTTTAAAAATACAATTTAAAAATATAAGAAATAACCCTTCTCAGTCCCATTACATGGCTGGACTCTGCTCTTCATCTATATCTGCAAAATTCTCCAACGATTTTTTAAAAACAGTTATTCTGGTTCTGATTTATATTAGTGCAAGTAAAGTCCACATATGGGCCTCAATCTTTATGTTCTCCAGTTCAGTCACTTAAGTTTACTCTCTCTCCTTACCTAGATGAAATCAGTTTGAACCTGAGGGTGAACAGTGTGTATATATACCTGTTTGGAAACAAATTGCATCATGATATGCCATAATTATCCTGTATCTGCTACCATTTGAAAATATAGGCACACCTAAAAATCAGCTACTATAAAAAACTGGAAAAAAAGTTGTTTATGTTTGATCATGTAGGTGCCTACCCTGGTAAGCATGAGAACATCTCTCCTCTACAAAGAAAAGTTATCCACCGCTGGAGGCACTGAGAAGACAACCCTGATCGCAGGCTTGGGTTCTGGCATTGGAAGACCATTTCAGACCAGAGAACTGGTGTACCTACTTATTATCTTGTGAAACAACAGTTTAACCCTGCGAGGTTGACATCTTTACAACTTTCCTCTCTGGCAAAACAAAACAGCATTGGCATACACAGCACCACCACATTTTCATGTCAGCATTTCATCACACTTCAGACTTCTGGAAGATTTTCCATGAAAAACGATATATCAAATACACAGAGAAACCTGGAGGTGCCTGATGAGGTCTAGCCCTGCACCTTACAGCTGCTGCTCCTAAAGGTTCAAGCGGTGCAAATGTAAGCCAGCCTACAGAGCATGGCAGGGAATGTACTATATCCCCTTGTTTAACACCACATCTAAGTAGGTAAAGACAACTTGCAGAGGGAATCTAGGTCAGTCCTGCCAGCGATAGCTATAATAAGGGTTGTTGGTGAAAAAATGGGCAGATCCACTTGGGTGCTCTGGAAAACTGAACAGAGTCCATGAAGAGATAAAGCCAAATAAAGTACCCATTCTCAAAGACTGCCTTAATAAGCTAGTCCAGAAACAAGCAGTGATGGATGTTTGCCACTATAAAATATCAGAAGGATTCAGATTATTTGAGTCCCAGCATATTAAATGCAGGGGGAGTTCCTAAAAAGGACCATACTTGCACTGACCTTGTCTACTGTACAGAAATTGGATATGGAAGAAACATCAAATTACAATCTTCCTTTCCCACTGTCTTTCACCTACTCCAGGCACTTACTTCAACGTGAACAACATGAGACCAGTGTGACTAAAAAAGGAAACTCTAGCTGACAAAGGAGAGTATATAAAAAACAGCTTGTAGGATTTCATTTAGAATATTGCACGCTCCAAATTTGCAGGCTCTTTATTCTACATCATATATGTACACACACATCTATATATGCAAGACAGACAAATTTTACAAGAGTCAGGAAGTCTAGCTTACAAGGAAGGAATAAAGGAACTACAGAGATGGAGGGAGATATGACAGATACAGCCCAACAGCCAAAAGGAAATAAAAACAGAGGAAAGGGAAGATAATCTGGAAGACATATTGCAGAAGGATGTGCTAATAAGAAGCTGTGATTAAAACATGAAGATGCAGTGGGAGACCACCGAAGGAAGCTGAGTTACGTCAAAAGAAATACAATAACCTGTACAAGAATCAGGTTATTTTTTTTACAATTTATTTAACAAGCTGTTTAGCAGCTTTTGGAAGGTCTCTCCAGTCGACAATCTATGGGTATGAGAATGCAAACTAGAAGAACTGAACTTTTTGCTGATCAATGCATCAGACACAAAATATCACTTAGAAAAAGTAAACAAACCACCTGGGGGTTATCTTGAGGCACAGCAAAATCTTTTGTTTCCTCTAAAACATGGTCCTTCCAGCACAGAACCATCAGGATTGGCAGAATTTTAAGGAGACTTTTAAAATATGTTTGTACAGAAACAGCTGGTGATGGTAGAGCATATCTGATTCAAAAGAAGAAAAGATGAACTTTCACATGTTTCAAAAGAAGCTGAATGTTGGATGCTCCCAAGCAAGCCATCCTTTTAAGAAGGGGTAGGTGACAGAAGGAGAGCAGAGCCTGCATTTGACAATATGGTCTGTATTCCAGGGACAATGACAGGGTCGAGGGATGGCTCTTTATTAAATGCTTTCTCCTCCATTAATGCTGCACAGTCTAATGATTTGACCATTACCATTAACAAATCTGCAACGTCCCTGCCTGGAGCTAATAAGTAATGAACTAAGCGGGTGAATATTCTGTTGTGTAAGGACAGCTATTAGCAATGCTTTCCCAACTGCTCTGAAAACAAGAGATGCCTTCCAGGTACGACCTGTCCATGTGACAGGGTACATCCCACACAGCCCTTACTCCTTCACTCTGGAAATTCCAGCACTCAGAAAGGGAACAAGAAGTGGATCACCCCCTGCATAGTGCTGCTGTATAGGGCTGGGCGGCAGATGCCACACTGCAAAGTACAGGAAAAAACAAGCTCCGCAGAAGAGGTTTGAAGAGAAATGGTGAGAAGGACAGGTGTCTGTTCCCAGACATGCTATTGACTCTCCAAAACAAGTTGTGTTACCACAGCCCTTGTTCCCTTGGTTGTGCCAACAGGGCAATGGAATAACGCTGAGCGTCTGTCAAGCCCTGGGATGGCTAGGCACAAAATTCTCAGTTTAGCTGCTCTCCTTCTGCCATAGCTTTTCCTGTTCGTTAAGTTCCCCAATTGTTTTAATTGTTCTTTTCAACCTTTGCATTATTGTTCTTCCTCAACTTATTATTACGTTTTAGCTCATAATCACAAAGCATTGGTTATGATGTTGCTCCTGGCAGAAGAGAAGTGCTGAAGTTTCACTCTGGTTATCTTTGGCTTGTTTTCACAGCTAAGCATTGCTGGTTCACAACTGAATGGACACTGTAGCGAGAGCCACTCCGCCCTTAGCATAAGCCTGCTTATGAGCTGCAAATAATTGCCACACTACGTAAGTGACAAGCTTGGGAACTGAGCCAGCTGAAATGGTCAATTTTGCAGCCATCTTTAACAAAAAGAGGAAATTGCTAGTCCTGGGCCTATTTTGACTCAATCTGAAGCCTTGTCCACAGTCCTCATTATCACACTATTTAAATTGTCCTGTAATAGCTTTACCACTTTCCTGCAATGAAGAAAAGAATTACTACATTCACCTTTACAAGTGGAGGGACCAAAACATATGCAGATTAGGTGGTTAGCCCATCAGGAGCACGGGGGCTGACCAAAACTTACTTCCTTAGAAAATAATATTCTCTCCTAAGAACTCTGTTGGGATCTGAACGCAACTGTTTGGGATTTGACATTTATAAAGTGTTATTATTCAGAGGCAAACTGAACCATGGGGCCATTGTCCAAGGCACTGCAGAATCACTGAGCAGAGGACAGCCCTGAAAAGCTCAAAGCCAAAATAGTAAAGACAGAGAAGCACCAGAGCAAGGATCTTTTTGAATCTTATTTTACAATTAGGAACAGAGGTGCATGAAGAAGCAGCAAGTTGCCTAAATCCCATTTTGACCCTCTACCCACATGGCTGTGTTTCTAGGGTTATGTTGCTGCTCTGGAAACAGAAGGATGAACCACAAGAGAGAAGTAAAATGACACAGACATCATGCAAAAGCCCTGAGAAGGCATCATTTCAGTTTGCATTTTAGCATTGATTTTAAATACCCTCCCCACGAGCACTTCTGATTTCTAATACTCCTCCTTGTCAAATCATTGACTGAAATCTTTCAACTCACAAGCAGTAGCAGAGATGGCATGCATCAGAAGAGAGCTGTGAACCCATTCCAGAAACACATCCCTCCTCTGCCACAAGAATCGGGACAGAGGCACTCCAACCCTTCCCACGGTTACACAACGGCACAGATCCAGTTAGGAAGGCAGCTCTCCTTACCCGACCCAACTCACAGCTAAATAGCCTTAAAAACCAGCACAGCTTTCTGCTGGCACAGGCAAAGCAAAACAGGGGAGCATCAATCACCCCCATCTAATCAAGCAGGGTGTGTTTAACACTCGAGCTGAGCTGTGAGACTGTCAGAGGAGATGGGGGAAGGAAAAAAAACCAAACCTGCTTACAAGAAGCATGACAAAACACTTCTTCTGTTCCTACAGCCAAGAAGGTGACTGGGACAATTGCCCAAGAATAGGAACAATCCCAGCATCTGAGGACACACATGTTCCTTCTAGCAAGCATCCCCCAAGCCCCTTCCACCACATGCCCTTCCCCACAGTCCTGCTCACACATAGCGATGGCTGAGATTTTTGTTAGGGGAAAATTAACCAGATTTTTNCAGATTTTTTTTTTTTTTTTTTTAAAGCTGGCAACAAAGACATGAGACTTTTCCTGGCATTTCTCCTGTTTATACAGGACCTGCCAAACCGGTTGTGTGATTTTTATGCTGCTTTCTTTTCCACAAAGTCCTTCGAAAGGCAGAATAACAGAAAGCAAATAAGGAAAAAGTTTGGTTATATAGGTCCAAAGATCAACCCTTGGTAATACAGTCGAAAAATCAAAAATTAACCAGAATCTTCCTAAATTTATTTTGAATATCCAAAGACCACAGTTTTGTATATTTATTAAGACCGTGTTGAAGTAGAGCAGTTGTTTTGAATAGTGAGAGGCAGTCCCATTTCAAATTGTTCAAATCTAAATAGATAAGTTATGCGACAGATAAAATGAGAAACTGATGCACGGAGCAGTCAAACAAACTACTCAAGGTAGGCAGAGCCAGGGACAGAGAGCAGGTCTTCTGAGCATCCACCTGGCTTCCAGCATATTAGGTCACGCCACTTCCCCCTATGTACACGTGCCTAATTCCTAACCAAGGCTGGGCTACTGTATGTAGATATGGATGCCTTAGCTCCAACAGCAAACAGTTCCTAATCCCAGATAATTATGCTGCTTTATCCTCCTACAACACACTAGACAAAAAATAGTTCATCAATTGCAACTGCCCAGCTATAAGTCCACTGCCAGGGATCTGAAGACCAGAAGTGGTAACAAATTTTATAGTAAACATTTCCTCTCAATACACACAATCTTGCTAAAAATCAAAACATTGCACCAAAAATAGCCCTTTCAATTACTACATAGGTTTGGGTTTTTTTTTAATGTTGAGGTTTGTTGGGGTTTTTTTCAGAATAACTTATCTCGAGTGTAGCAGCACGCTGTGCTGCTAGACTTTCCAAGTGGAACATTTGGTCATTGATTCAGAAATTTCTGTTTCAATATTAATTTTGCTATCCACATTCAAAATCCTGAAGCAAAATGAAGAATAACATGCAAGTTCAGCTTTCTGTTCAGAGTGCTCTTGTCTTGCTCTAACGTCAGAATTTCCCTACAGAATGAAAATGCTATGGGCATTAGGGAAAAAAAAAAATTTAAAAAAAAAATCAATTGAGTGTACCAAACCAGTCACCTTACCCATACAGCCCCGGGTGCCCACTGTTTACTCAGGTGTCCCTATCTTCTCCAATGGCACTGAAAGCATGGCCTTCCCCTCCGACACTCGCATATCGCTCCACTCTGTCACCCGTGAGGCCACCTAGCACACACAGAGCCTGCCACTCAGATGGCCCTGGTTTAACTGACACAGTAAATATTCATTTTCACTAGGCTGTATAATAAAGGATGAGATAAAACCTTGAGCAAATAAATGGGCAAAGTTCAAGCTTACAGCTGCTCCTCATGGGCCACTTTGAGCTGACACACCTGCTTCTTTGGCAACTGGTTTTGCTCCCGAAGGCTTGCGCTTTGCAGGGCTGCCTCAGCAGGCCTGGGTGATGTGCTTATACAGGATCTGCCTGTCAGCCAGAAAGATCCAAAAGTGATTTACAAACAATTTATGAGGGATTTACAAGCTCACTGCACAACAAGTGAATGGGCACCACTGCTTACACACCTGCAAGCAAAAAAATCATTCACCAGGTTCCAGTTACAACAGATAGGCAGCTGTTTAGGAGCCCTTAAAATCAGCTTAAATGACAACAGCCAGCCCTCCTGACTCTGCAAGCCCCATAGAAACACCATCCCATACGGTGGTAAGCCATCTATGCTGGTCCATGGTGGCCATGGAGGGGTTCAATAGTAATATCAAGCGTAACCACATAGCAGTGTGAGAAAGGATCCCTCATAACAGCCTGGATGCTTATAACTTGTGTGGATCAGACGTCACAGGCATAATACAGCTATCCTACACAGACTCCTCCTCTACAGCATGCATCCTCGAGCAGCTTTTAGGCTCAGACATACAGACAGACATCCCACTCATGGGAAGTGTGGTTCTTCGCACCAGGAGAATCGAATCTGAATTAGACAGAACGGTGCATGCCATATGCGCAACAGGATGATATCCACGCAACAAACTGCATTCATCATGCAACCAGCAACCACTCCACTTGCCTCCTGCCTGCTAATCCAGTGCTAAAATTGCGTAACTTTGTGAGCTGCCACAGAAAACTACACTTCTTTATTTATTGACCCCAAAAGCTTCTCTTCTTCCTATCCCCATCCAGACTGGAATCCTAGCAATAAAAATACAATAATCCAAGGCCCCAGACTGGAAATGCTAAAGCTACTAACACATTTAAAAGCAGAGTAGCCTGGTTTGTACAGAAACCTAAAACTTTGTTGGATTAGTTGATGTAGGTGGAAGAGTGGACAGGGTCCCAAGCAAAGCTCTGCTATCTTGCAACACGTGCATCCATGTGTGCACATATGCATGTTATGTATGCATATCATTACATATCGCCACTGCAACGTTAACCTTAATATCAAAATTTATAGTAATAATCAGGAACCTGTGCTGAAACTCATCCCAACCTGCAAGCATGTAAAAATAAATGCAAGATCTTAATCACGTTGCATGAACTAATCTTAAAAAACCTGTGAGCAACCATGTGCATTCCTACTGTCACAGGGAACTACAGGTTTTGCTGAACACTAGAAATTGCAAAAGTGGGAAATGGAGATACAATACTGGTATCTTCAGTGACCAGAACTACCTGCTACTATTACTTGTAATAGCTAGCCGGTGACATACATTGCAACATGACAATACACCTTGCTATAGCTAAGCCCGTAATTACAGAACAGCTGGAAAAAAAAAAAATAATGCATCAACTTGTTGGGAGATGCATATAGCACCCTTAGCACAACAGAAATTATTAGATGTACACAGAGGTCCTAGTTTGGGGAACGAATGAGGAAGCCTGTTACTAAGAGACAAGTGAGAATTTAAGGGCACAAATTCTCCAGCACATGGGAGAAAAGAAAAGTGGGAAACACTGACAGCCCCAGATACAGCAGAGGACACGGGAAAGAATCTTATCTCACTGATGAGGATGGAAAGGAAACACAAGCCACCCACGACAGCAAGTGGGAGGAAATACCACGAGCTCCCTGGTCTTTAGATGCAGCAAACACCCTTACCTTCAAGGTTTAACTATAAAAGCTATGAAAGTCAGAAAAATCGTAAACATATTTTTTATTAAAGGTGGTGGGTTTTTCCCCCCCTCTCTATGGAAACACAAAGTTCTAAGGGCACTAGATGTGCAGACTTCAGACACAACAACTGCAAAACCAAATACCTCAGCAAATCCTAGAGAAGAGAGACCAAAGTATGTGTGTGTTCACTATTCAGAATACCTACAGGTGCCTATTAATACAATGAAGAAAGCAGTCATTTTTTTTCTAAAAGAAAAACATTTTATTCCACCCTAGCACACTAGCAAAATTAGTCCTTCTTACTAAACCAAAATTGGGAGATTTCTTTTGGTCACTGTGGATCTATTAACACCAGCTGCATCTGAAACATTACTTAGACAAAGCCGCTTCCATTCTTTAGAGAGACATAGCTCAATGCTAATCTTGCGATAAAACTCATTGCTATGCTAGGGGTCATCTAGAGGTTTTTTTGTCCTGTATTAATTCAAACTAACTTATCTCAGTATGCATGAGAACAGACACTACACAGATCCTGCACCAAACGTAATGCATGCCATTGGTCTCAAAAGTAGTATATCAGCCTAGGAAAATCAGCCAAAGCAGTCATCCTGAAGCAAATGTTGGCTAGTAAGTTTTACAACTGTGTTAGTTAATGGGAGTCAATTGCAATCTCTTCATTTCAATTTATACTGGACCACAAATTCCCATCTAGTTAAAGCTCAGGGTTTAGTAAACCATTGCAGGGATTTAATTGCTGTTCCTTACCACCCTGCCACCAGGAGTTACAATCCCAAAGCAGACTAGGCAGAAGGGAATGCATGAGTGCTCATTTATCCGCTCCAGAGCAAAGTCCAGGGGCTTACCTGAAGCCACTGGGGGCTCAAACCCAAGAAAAAGTGATCCTCAAGTTAAAGAGAGGCATTTGATTAGCTACAGACAGTGACTGCATCAGCAGCCGCAGAGTTAATATAACTAGGATTGCTTACTCTCTACTATTTTTGTAACTTTAGCTTTGGCGACAAGGAGTTTCAATCACTTAAGCTCAAGGAGAAAGCAACACTCTAGTGGAGGTAAGGATGTGCATATAAACAGGAGAGAGAGCGAGCGGTGGGAAAACTGGAGTTATAAGGTATACTGTCAGAGCAGTGAGGACAAATCTTTAGTGGTCAATCTATCAAGATGGGGTTTTTTGTACTAAAGGATGCTATTTAAGGCATGCAATCTACACCACTACTCAAAAAAATCACCAACACCCCATGCCATGCTCCCCAACACCAAAAAATCTAGCACAAGTGATACAGTCTGTGTTTTCACCTATTATGTAGACATTTGAAATACCTATCTAGCTCCTGCTTCCCGATATCCACAGATTATTCCTAAACTCCTGGCAGCCATCTTGTACAGCAATGAGGGTAATCCCAGGTGCAAGTGCTTTGTTGCCTGACACAAATTTACATGGGCAATTTGTATCATTAAAGAACATTAGCATTCACATGACTATGGCCATCTATCTTTTTGTATCACTTTCAGAGACAGCTGTTTCAGAGAACAAGGGGGGGTGAGGGGGAAGCTTTGCTCACTTACACACACTGACAACAAATCTAGGTTAAGAGTAGGTAAATCATCATCACCCAGAGAGCCAGGCCTAATTTCTAAACATATACATAAGGCTGTAGTTGTCCATGCTAACTATTATTTGTCACACCAGTGTAGATAGAAAAAGCCTAAATAAGCTTTGATGGCTGAGGAGCAGGGCCTGACTGAGCTTTTGAAAGCAGAAGGGGTAAGGCCACGTGGATCCTCTCTGCTCTTGCACTGCACTTCAGGTTATGATTCTCTGCTGCATCTATGCAAACCTTGGCGAAAATGCCATCTCAGTTTTCAGAAAACTTCGGTCTATATAAAAAAATCCATACCTGATTATTCCATGTTATATATACGCACTTTAAGGATGACTGTACAAACAGCAGATGTCATACGCTGTTTCGTTGCTGTCACTCAGCTACAATTTAGAAATATAAATCTTTATTCAAAGACCTCTGAAGTCAATGGGAGGAAAAAAAAATACACCTTACAGGAAAGAAACAGAAATTATTTCTTCAGTTAAATTTTACTTACACTGACGCAACAGATCTCCTTCACCATTGTAAACCTCCAAAGTACACCTGAACTTTGACCTCATTTTCTTCAAGTTTCACGCAGAAAACAGGCTTCCAGACAACTTGGACATGGTTTCGTCCCTTTAAAAGTACTTGAACCATAGATTAAACAAACTTTGACTCTTCTTAATCTGCTTACCATGGGGATGGCTGTTCACACTTCTCTTCACAGCTTGCTGCTGCTGAAGTGTGTCCGATGTCACTCATGGTAAGTTAAGATTTCAGGTGGAGAATTAGCAGCAGGGACAGAGAGACACAAAAGATGCTGCTCTTGTGATGATGTCATTTGTAATGAAAAGCCACGAGAGAAATCTCCTGCCTCTCTCAGCTATATCAAAGTAGAATTTTGTCAAGTAAAAATCTTGTCTGAAGTTTCTCATCAGTGGCTCTATAGAGGAAATATTACAACATATTTCCTTTTAAACCAGTGTCAGCTGCTTCTGTCAAACCACAAACATCTGATCGTGAAGCCCTTAATAAATGTTCAGCACCAGGCAATTTTGTGAGGCAACTAAACCGTGGCACAAGAGGACGGCTCCAGCACTGAAGCAAAAGCCTGTTGTTACATGATAGGTCACAGCTACCTTCCTTTGTACAGAGCTGAGAGAGAACAAGCCTGTCTCTCACTACGGTCATTCCACTAACGCCCATGCTCATTGCTTAATCCTATCTCAAGTCCTGTGCTGCGTCCTTCCTAGCAAAACATGAAATCAGCAGGAAACAGAGATGGTTTATGGACTAAACGCTGCTGCCGAGTGCAAGCCTGCTCATTCGCAACAACAGTTAAATTTAGTACAAAAGAGAGGGCCTGAAAGAAGGGACTCTTTGCATCACCAGGCTCACAAGCCTGTTTGCTTTAGCTCTCTTCCTCCCTTCCTTCCCCTGCCTTTTTGGAAAGCACAGTCACTTCCGTGCTAGCTAGCAGGGGGACAAAAATTCAGCTGGGCAGATGTTGCAAGGCTTGTGGTAGAGCGTGATGAACATCAACATACAGAGTGCATGCATAATAGTTGGAGAGGCAGGGGAGCCCAGGTTTGAAGGGAAGACCTCCCAACCCCAGGCCGTAACTCTGCCCAATATCAAGCCAGCAGACCTGTGGCAGCAGGTCAGCCTGACCAACCCTGGGATCACAAAATACATCATGGCAATGAACTACCTGTTGATTAAAGCTGCTAGGGGATCATTTCAATTACCTGAACCTGAAACCCAGCCTATAGGCAGATGGGAACGGCACCTTATCCTTACAGTTCCTAAACCAAGCTGTGTGACAGTGGTAAGTTAGTTCATAGCACAGTTTAGGCCAAGAGGGAGAGAAGTCTCTTTGTCCCCACCTACCCACAGAACAAGGGGACTCTGCTGCAAGGCAAACCCTGTACAAGAAATGCTGAGAGTCTGCACCTGCGAGGCCCGGGGAGGGATGAGGCCAGGCACATGGAATTGCCCCGCATGCCTGCCTTATGGAAGGACAACCGGCAGCCGCACTTGTGACGCTGGGTTCAGCCTGCACGCTTTCCTTTCCTCTATGGCTGTGAAAAAGCAGGGGCTCTCAGCAAAACATCCCTTTTACACCAATTTTGTTTTGTTCTGACAGTCCTGGGTGGATTTCAGGTGCGCACGCAGCACATCACGTCAGCAGCATTGCTGCCTTCTCCATGCAGCACCCTTCAAATGAGACACACATTTTACACCCACCTTATTAGCACATAAACAAGCGAAGCATGTTTCCAAGGTTGCCTCTCTGGCCAGTGGTAGAGCCAAACGAAGTGGCCCAGCTCCCTCTCACCATCATCCCTGCATGGCTGTGCCTGGTGTAGGGACACCAAAGCATGGCGGGTGTGTTTGGGAAGAGGGGGTATGCACCCAGTCTGCGGTAGGGAGGGTCACTGCTCCACGGTGCTGCAGTCCAAGGAGCCTCACAAGGAAGGGGCTGCCGCTTCTGAAGGAAATGCAAAGAGATGGAGGCTCCACAGAAAGCGAGGTCTAGTCTGGCTTTTGCTTAGACAAGCCTGACACAAGAAGGCAGGCTGCTGCCGTTGAACACACCTCATCTAGGCAGTCTCTCTGAACCTCTTTGAGCTTTGGCCACAGTGTGGGTCAAAACACATCTGGGATGGCTCTGCAGCATCAGAGTGCACAAATCAAGTCCTGTCCCCCTCCCCACACACCCTCTCCAGAACAAGCCCCTTTCCACCAACAAATAAAGTAACTCCCACTGCCAAGAATTCCTACCATCTGCTTTCCATATTTCTCTACAATGGAAAAATAGATTCTCTGCTATTCTTAAAGCAGAATTAGTTTGCAGTCTTAACTTCTTTGCTTTTTAATCAACATCTTTACCTCAATACATAGATGCCACTAAGAAAATAGGCTTTAGATACATGGAAAAGCTAGCACAGGAAACCACAACAGACCCCAGGACCAGTGGGAGGTAAATCCCACTGAGATAGGTAATCTCTTCCCAATTTCACCATTTAAAGAAAATGACAACTTTAACTAAAAAAAAAAAAAAAAAATATATGATATCCAGAATACATTAAGGGAAAAAAAAAACCACCCACAAAACTGGAAATTTTGTTAAANATTTCACCATTTAAAGAAAATGAAAACTTTAAATAAAAAAAAAAAAATAAATATATGATATCCAGAATACATTAAGGGAAAAAAAAAACCACACACCAAACTGGTAATTTTGATAGAATTGGATCAGGAAGCAACTACAGAGGCAAAGCTGAGCGAATAAGAGCTTTTTGTAGGCAGGTGGGGTGGAGATGGAAGGGACAAATAATATGGTGATAAGTACTTCAGGCAGCACCTCTTCAGTTTGTATTAATTGCAGCCAGAACATCACGTCTGACCAGATCTTCAACCAGATTTCTCCAAGTCCAATCCAGGGACATGCTGATAAGCTTCCATATCTATTTTAATTGATGAGAGCTGAGGACACTCAACAGTTTTTAGGACAGACATTCATAGCAGAGATCTTAAGATGAGAAGTAATACAGAGAAGTGGCTGATTTTCTCTTTGTGGTTAACAAAATAAGTCTGTGTATTTATAGAAAAATGTGTTTCTTCTGAAAACGGATATAAAAGAACTTTTTTTTCCCTACAAAGGAAAAATCTATTAAAAAATCATTTATTTTGACATTTTTCATGGGAAATGCCACTTCATACCAGTTCTATTTCTATGTAATAGACACGTTACACAGATGTAAGAACGTACACCACATCCAATTTTTTTTTTTAATAAACCAAATACAAAGGCAGAGAAACACTAACTCATCTCCTCCTGCAAATTCCATATTTGTGCATGAATTTATGTACTACAAAGAAAGGGACTGAATAAGTCACACTTTAACCGCTTTTTTTTTGTTAGTTAAACTGCTTCATTTCTGAAGTACATGCTTTAAAGTTAACACATCATCATGTGGGTGAATTTCTAAAAATGGTCTTGTGAAATGTCTGGAATTAATATTGTATGTATGCATATGTTTAGTGTACTAGCCAGTACTCACGTTAATAGAAAATTAGGGTGTTAAATGAACAGCTAAATAGACATGAGTAATATAGCAGCTTTGAAAGTGAGTCTAAAATGTTTAGGCCTACACATCTTGTTAGATCCATGGGTTCAGGCACCAAACATGGAAACTGTAAAATCTTAGCCTTTGAGTCTGCTCCAAGACCATTCATAGGCTCCATACACACATTGCAAAAAGAGTTATTTACTGAGTGTTTTGCTTCATCTGTACTAGTGCAAAAAGGCAATGACAGATAAAGCTTTTCCTCCAGATTGCTTATCAACATCCCATTAAAATGTTAGAGTGGGTAGGTTTGCTCAGGGATCTCAAAGATAGCACACTTCGAACACATTAAACGGCCTGGGTCATACCCCACCTTCGCCATGCGCTCATCCCTAAACAAAGGGCAACACTTACGCACTCTTACTAGTGGGGCGTCACAATCCTGCCATTAGATCTGTGTAGGTGGGTATCTGCACATACAGAGAGTCCCACTGAAGTCACCGGCACAGAGGTCCACCTACACAGATATGATTGCGGGACCAGGAGTTTGGCTGGAGTCCACAGTAAGGGCTTGTCTGCACTTGGGTTTTGGATGTTTTGTTTTGTTTTATAAACTAGGATAACTACACCTCAGCAAAAATTCGCAGCAGATTGGCTGTACTGATGTAAAAAGGGATTCACATTACTGCTTTTCACCTCTGCTTAAAACACCTTGCCTACAGAAAGCAATCAAGTAGCACAGCTATTGCAGATGAAGCCATTGCCCAACTTTTATTCCGGAGTGGTTGCCCATACGGAGACAATTCTGGAATCAAAGTATTTTTGTTCCAGAATAATTACACTGCTAGTAACATGGGCAATCTATTCCATGGTAACTCAATTATAGCAGGATAGCCATTTTAGAAGAACTAAGATGGTTATACACCCCCATACACATACCCAGTAGACTAGGCCATAAGGAATATGGGATAGATACGAATGCTAGCTAAAAAGCAGTGGGAGTCTTCCCAATGACTTCAGTGGGCTTTGGCTGAGGCACTGTGTAAAGGAAATTGCTTAATTCCTGTGTATTTTTAAAAAGGATTCTAAAAAAAAAAAAAAAAAAAAAAAAAAAAAAAAACACACAAACAGGCT
>VYXH01011397.1:33577-51042 GCA_013397275.1 Burhinus bistriatus | reverse complement strand
GTTTTGTTAATTTTAAGTATTGTGGTTTTTTTTTTTTTTTTTTTTTTTTAAGGATAAAATCTTTCCATCTAAAAATTCTAACCAGATGTGGATTTCAGACTTCCAAATTTGGGAATGTTCAGATCAAGAGCTGTTGTTTTAGTCTTTTAGCCATGATCATCACTGTAAACATAAAAGTTTTCAATTATTTCACCCTCAAACCATCAAGATACTCAACCTATATTTGGCCAAAACTAAGTGCAGGTCCAGAAAATCTCAGTAGATGTTTACAGGACCCAGGCCTAAATCACAAAACCTTAGATCACACAAGTTTTGCACAATTCTGATAATTTGGTTATGAAAGTTTAGCAAAATTTTTGATGCAAATCTCATGTGTAGCAATTACATGGGTGAGCTAAGGGCAAGTTTCAAAATTGGTATATTTGCCTCCCCTCAATTTGCATCACAAATTGCAAGTTTCTAAGAAGGGGAGTATGTTCCTTTCTCTTTCTTCAGCTGGGCTCTGCTAGTTGCTAATCCTGACCTTATGAGATGTTGCAGAGATGAGCAATCCCTTCCTGAACTATCAGTTCCCATCTGCCCTGTGCATCTCCCAAAACGAAAGAGAAAAACGAGAAAATATACCTTGTATTATGGCTTTAGCTTTCTACTAACCATTTAACAAATTTAATTTAACAATTTAATAAATCACTATGTAGATGTTATTTAAATACTTAACCCTTCTGGCTATGCAATTAGATGTTAACCCAATGCTTCCCAATTTGGTAGTACCTTTATGGCAGTGACCAAGTTCTCTCCTTCCATGCATCAGTCTTCCCTTTCACTTATCTTTAGGCATCAATTCACTCCCTTCAGTCCTTAATAGAATTTGCTTCTCTTCCATGGAAACAAAGTTATCTACATGTTTCAAACATCACAGACAACATTAATCCATCGTTCCTACTAGTTTGTGCTTACATTCTGTGGAACAAGATGTTTGAGGATTGCTGCATGCTGTACAGGTAGCAGCACTGTTAAAGCCTCCCAGCACTACAAGGTAATAAAGCAGCATTTTTTTATTTTTATTTTTTTTAAAAAAAACAACCACAGGGGATACTCAGGCACAGACAAGGAGCACACAGGCAGCTCAAGGAGTCACCCATAAGAAAATCCAGCTGTCTGCAGGACTGGACAAAAAAATCCACCTCAGACTAACTCTTTAGAGAGCATATAGTAGTCTCTAATTTCAGAAAATACCATTACTTAAAAGTAAATGTAACAGGCAACAGCATATATTGCACATAACATTATGATATATAGAATATATATTGCACTTATTATAGCATGTAACAATAACATACACAACATATATTTTGATCCCAAATTTATGAGCTGAAATTTATGTCAGTGGCAATTAGTGATGGAAACTCCCATTGGTTCTAATTGGAATGGATTAAGTCCTGATGTTAATATTGCAACACTCACAAAAATCCTTGATCTATAGATTGAAAGAAACATAAATTCCTGAGATATGATCCTGAAACTCACTCTCTCATAAACAATCTCGTTGAGAAAATCCAAGCCAGGTGAAAGTTCTGAATCATATCCTTCTGAAATCAGTGGCAAATACCCGAAGATGATCAAAATGCCTGGAGGGATATACTGAACTGAGGTTGGCCTACAGGGGAAAAAAAAAAAAAAAAAAAAAGAATGGTGTCTCACATGATATATGAGAAGAACTCAAGCAGCAAATGGAGTTGTAACACTCTTTCTAGACACTGTACTCCCACCACTCTACAAACAGCTCCTGAGTTGAGATCCTGGAAAAGGTAATTTTCTTGGCAACAATAAATTGCTGCTCTTACAAAAGCTAGGTTGCTGTCAGACCTTGGGGTTCATTAAAGCAGCTTCCAACGCTGACCTAAGCCTGCGTTTTAGCATAATCATGAAACATTTTATGCCAAGACGATTGCGAAGACTGAAGCTCTCTGAAGACAGGCAAGTGGTTGTACTGGAACAGTCATTGGTCGTTTGGTTTGGGGTTTGTTGTTGTTTAAGTTTATTTTTTTTTCAGCAAGGTACTACATCACTTACATGCTCAATGCATGAGTAACAGGGGTCATTACACTGCTGTATGAAAGCATTTGCTTGGTGATCCTGTGCTGCCTCTGTGCGACCATTCTGAGCCCACCTGGAGGTTCAGCAGTTTCTTTTCAAGTCAACTTCATCCAAGAGCCAACTGTAAGGAGAAGTTTATTTGTCTCCATCTCCTGCAACCCAACTGGCAACACTTCCTCTCTGTAAAGATGACTCTTTGCTCCATCTCCTGCATCCTTAATGATAAGACAGGTTCTACGGGCCAGATGTTGACATCCTTTACGCCACCAAATACAGCTTTCTGCTGATTGACAGCTCGGGTGATGCTAATGGGTTGGCATAAGTGGGAACAGCCCTGCAGTTTGGGTTCGGCGAGCAGTACTGTGCGTGATGCTCTGAAGAGGGAATGGTAAGGTAGCTATTGCCATGCTTGTCATTAAGCATATGCTTAAATGTGTTGTTGAATAAGTGCCCAAAGCACTGGACTAGAACAAAACAGGTTGTTATTCCTTATCTTTGGATGGCAGATGCTAAATAAGCTGTTCCCTTTTCACCACTGCTCCTCTCTGCCTCAGTTTCCCCATTCGAAAAACAGAGGAAATTACACTGATTCGTCTTGTAAAGCCTTTGGCAACAGTAGTTGAAACATGAAACAAAAGCTGGGCCAGCCTCGCTCCACCAAGGACCCAAGGCCTGGTTACCACCCACTACAGACTTTTAAGGCAAGGAGTTTAATCCTCCTCAGGCAGGAACTTAAATGAGCTGGAGGAAGGATCCAAGCACCAATGAACCAGTACCTAGCATGAACTGTACACATCACAGATCTGTAACAGGAGAATACCCAGCTATCTCATCTCTCCTCTCAGGGGCAGTACATGTCACAAGATGGGATCTGAGTTGTTCCTCACACCTCCTCCGCAATTTTTAGAAGGGCTGCACGTACACTACAGTCCATCAGGTCTGACTAACAGCTAAGCCAGCAGAAGTACATACTGTGGACCAAACCATAACAGTAAAACTGCACTCATGCTGCAAGAATTTGTTTTGCTAGTGGACAGTGGTGATTTTTACAGCACTAACACGTTGCTACACAGCCACATTTATCCTCAGACCGCTCTGTCAATATGCTCTGTCTGCTATTCTTATCCGTGTAAAGCACTGATATAGCTTCAAAAAGATTTCTCTTCCTTTCTCTGGCCTGTACTCCCACACTTTCAGGAAGCTGTTTGAGCCTCTCAACCTCTCATTTTCTAATCTGCTATTCCTATACACACACACACAGAGTCCTCAGCAACTCTGCTTCAAACCACAGGTGGCCAAAAATCAACCACAACCACAGGACCGTGGGAGTCAGGAGGGGTACACAAAAACATGCAGCATCACTACTTGAGATGTGAGTGGTGAGTGAGCCTCAGTTCCAAGAAGTACAGAGTGAGGTGCATTTGTACTCACCGCAAAGTGGCTACAAGTGCAAGCGAAATTCCTCAGGGGGTCCCCAGGGAAAGAAAACTCTTCCAGGAACCTATCCCCTTGCCCCTTCTCAAGGCATTTAAGAACCCGCAGTTCTTCACAGGGATACCCTGCAGGCAAGGGAAGATGCTCAAAGGGAGCTCCCTCCTCCAGCATGTCAATCACCTTTTCGTAAACCTTCCAAGTGAAGCTCAAATTGGCACCTAACTTCCAAAGGAAACCTCATTTCACCAGTAAAACATGCAGGAACCACCTTTGGGAGTAAGGGGAGAGGAAAGAAAGCAGTGACCTGCAAAGAGTTGGAGACTATTATTTACAGGGTTGAAAACACCCTCACACACACACCTTTCCTTGTCTGCTGTACTAGTCCCAAGTAAAAATTGCACAACAGCATTGCTTGAGCTAATCTAATTCAAAGATGGCTCCAACAAAAACGACTCTCAAACTTAAGCAAGCCCAGCAGGGGCAGCTCCAAAATCCTCTGTCCAGTGTTCTAGCTAAGGCTTCTTTCCTTTTTTAAATTAAACAAACAAAAAACATTCAGCATTGGACCTCTTCACTAGCTGATATCCATTCAGTCCATGCTGAACAGGTCTACAGTACTACTACTGTACCTTGGCACCCAGGTACCTATGCATGGTGGAAAGCATGTGGCGAGGTGTGGTAGAAGAGAGAGGAAATCACATCTCTGAGATGGGACAAGAGACAAAAGCAGGAGAGACAAGAACTTTAAATAAATCTGAAAGGGATTTAACAACAAATGGAGATTTCTTCCAATCACAGTACACACAAGGAAATTATGATAAAATAACAGCCAGATGAACAGAAGACAGGTGGATAGCAGTCGACCAAACTAATGAAGTAGCTCCCGCACCAGTTTCATACTTGTCAGAGACGACCTGAATATTTTACATTTTGCAGGGAATGAGGGGGAATACAAACCCTTCCTCAGTCTGCGGGTTCCAACTTGCAGGCAATGCAGAGGCTCGGGAGGAAAAGATGCCTCCATCTGATGCACTGAGACGGGGCAGTGGAAAGCAGTCTTGTGTCACAGCTAGTGAGTATTTCTGCCTCCTTTCTCTCCCATCAATAGTGCACACACATCAAAGAAATGACTCATCTGGGCACGGTCAGCCTTAAAATCTGTTGAGCCTCAAGTTGCAAAGTCTTGAGCTGCTGCAGGGGAGGAGACAGGTAATCAGACAGCAAGTCACCTCTTGCGGCTGCAGAGAAGCAACAGCATCAGTGCCACCCACTGTTCCCACTGTTTGGGAGCAAGAATGGTCAGTGAGTTGCCCCCCTCCCTGACCAGGCTGCCCGTCAGACAGAGGCGTCACACAGGCTCAAGAGATATAGCGTCTGCACAGTTTCAGGCAGTCACCAGTGTTACTTGAGATTGGACGTGGGATATGGACCAGTAGCTGGGTGGGTGGGTCAAGAACAAAAAAAATCTGGAGGGTTTGTCATCTGCCTGTCGTGCAGGTGTGATGGGTAAGACATAAAATATTGCTTAAAGAGATGCAATGGACTCCGCTCACAGCTCCTTACCAGCCTCTCTGGCCTATTTTTGTTGCTGTTGGTGCCATCATCTGCTAATCAGAAATTATGATTATTAGAAAACATGTTGTCTGTATTCTGAGGGAAACGTGTTGTTTCAGTCAACTTCCTCAAGCTGAGTCAGGAAAAAACAAATGCAGAATGGAGTTCTGAAATGCTGAATCATTCTGCTTTGTATGAGAATACCTCAAAATAAAAAATAATACTAAGAAAAAAAGAGACAAACTGACCTTGCCATTAAAAATTACCTAGTAATCTGGCCAGACTTCTAAGGGTTTGTTGTTTGGTTTTTTTTAAACCAAGGACTTTTTTTCCCCCATGTTTGAACTTCCAGAAAATTAATCAAAAGTAGCGATGGTACGTTGACTAGCTTTCATTATGGCCAATGCCACTGACTAATAATGTGTTTTTGTTTATCAGTTATCTCTTGCTCAGTTATCACTATAGGCTTCAGCCACATCCTCTTGAACTAAATGAAGCATAGAGATCAGGTCTAATAAAACATAACTGTCTTATAATCTCTGGTAAATACTTGGGTCTTGAAAAGTGACTTCTTTCCTCCTTTAGCTGCAAAAGTTTCTTTAGTTTCGCAAGTAACTTTGGAGGAGGGAGGAGAATTTTTCAAGTGTTTACCACAACAATCGTATATGCTGCTATCAGCCGGAAGGAACCATTTTCACTAAAATCTACCCAAATCGCCAATGTTGGGGTAATACCAAACTGATAACTCAGCAGTTCTACACTGTGCAGATTTTAATATTAATTTTCGTTAAATTTTAAGTTCATTATCCTAGCTATGATTCAGGCCTCCTTTTATGCATTAACCAATACAGTGGTATCTTTAGGAGTTCTTCAGACGGAGTTCAAAAACAGGTTTTTTTAAAGAAAAAAAAGTGTACTATCCAAAATCATACCCTGGTACTGTTAAACCCTGGGTCCAACTGCTAATAATCCTGCAATATTAATCATCCCAGCAAGGGATTACGGCAAGATCATTATTAATTATTTGTCTTACAGAGGCACAAGCAGTTTCCACCTGTGATCTGACTCCATTTTGCTAGGCGTTAACATTTTATGGAGGGACAATCACATTACATGACTTCAACATCACAGAGAACGCAGTGGCAGAGCAGGGACTGAACTAAAACCTCCTATATCTCCATATTGTACCTTTAACCCAAGCCTATCCTCCCTGTCCAGGATAATAAGTATATGCACCAGGCTGGTATATTTTTATAACCACGTTGCAAGGCCAGCATAGAAGATACAAGAAAAATAAAACAAGATCTATGACCTGGCCTAGTTTTCTGTAGAAAGGATGCCACAAATACCTTTCATGCCAAATCCAATACAGGGCATATATACTGAGTTCCCAGGAAAGCTGAGGTGAATATGGCTCCTAAAGAGCTAGCATTTATGGACTGAACCTATCATTTCCGTGTTTGCATGTTTCGAGGACACAATTTTAATAGATAATTGAAACTCTGAAATGACCTCTAGATTAGGCACGTGGGACGAACTTCCTCCCCTGACCCACAGAGGCTTCACGCTTTGGTGCATGGTTAAACAAGTCCAGATCGTCTGTCAGCACCAGCAGTACAGAACAGCATAAATTTGCAGTCAAAGTAGGGGGGTTAGCATTCAGTGTTCTCAGTCTGTCTCAGAAGACTGAACATGTGCAAGTGCCTTCATTTATTAAAGCAGTGTTCTCCTACAATTAAACCTAAATGGCATAGCCAAGGTGTGTTCAGAAATGCATAGCACAGTTGGAAGTCTGCAGATGACAGCAGTGAGGCCTCACTGACATCAGAAGGTGCATTCATACCTCCAGATAACAGCTCTACCCTTCACACCAGAAGAGCAACACATGCTGCTTCAGATGCTTGGTGTCTGCTGCCATAAGAAAAGGAGAGATGGCTTCTCAGCACAAGAACCACCATGTTTTCCTGAACCAGCAATCACTTTTCCTGCAGCTACTCTATCTAGCCTAAAGGGACAGTCCTTGTAAAGAAAGCAGGCATGAAACATTAAAAGCTTTGGTTCTGATGTCAGGTAACACAGATCTGGCCAAAGCTTTATTCTAAGTTTCATCAGTGCTTTAATCCCAGATCAACTGGCACCGCCACTGAAAAAACATGCCCTGCCCTCCTCATGTTCCCAGCTGCTTGTTCCCACCTCCACACCGTGCTCTGCCTTGCGCTAGCACAAGTTGTCCATTTTAATCCACATCTGCTGCCCTATCAAGTGCACGTCTGCCCAAGCATTTGTGCCAGCCCAAGGGAGGAGGAAGGGGAAGAGTGGGACAAGATCTTTCAGGATGCCACCACCTTATCTTGAACTAAGAGTCTCATCAAACTGCTTCTTCAGCAAAATAATAATGGTGCACTTTTGTAGTGCCTTTAAAGAATGGTTAAAAACCTGCAGAGAAGTAACCAGCTTCATGTCAGCCCGAAGTTATAGATGGGCGAACACTCCTTCACAGAGACACTGCCAGAGGCAGGCAAGGATGTTATGACAGTATCGTACAGCCACACCGTAGCAGAATTCAGGAAAGAGCAGGCCCAACGTAGGATGAAGACCCAGGACCCCTGCTAAAGTCACAATTTTCACTTGCCTCACCATATCCTGAGCAGGAATCTTCTTCATATTATGCTTAAAGAGCCCCACCCCAAATGATGCCAAATCCCACCATACAAAAGAAAACAGGTTATAGAGTAGCCTGACAATATAGTCTGTGATCTCCTACATGCACTTCACACCAACAAATAGGGCAGAGCTTAGGGAGAATACCCTTACCCTGTGAAAAGGGGAATAACAGAGCATACAAGTCAGAAGCAAAACAGGAGGAGGCTAGACACCAGTTAGCCACAGGAGAAACAAACATCTCAGCACAAATGGCTTGTGCCTGGAAAAATGCTCTGTGTTCAGGGCTTCTTAACGAGCCCACAGCGAGAATAATTAACAATGGATGGCAGCAAGACTTGAGAGCAAGAAATGGAGGGAGGTAAGTTAACGACCTGGCCACGCGAGTAGCCTTCTACTTTTGCACACTAGGATCTGTGCGCTGCCTTTTCATTTTTGGCAGATGCTATGCAAGCCAGCAGCAATGGGAAATCAGACAGGCTAAGATTATCCTTTCATCTGACACACTGTTAAGAAATCAAAGTTAAAGCACTTTCCATTAACGGTCTAAATCACTCCAAGTTTACCACGGTACTGCCATATAGATTATCAAACCCTTGCCTTTTTTTCAACTGGAAGGACAAGATCAGATAGAATACCGCTGCTTTCTAAAACCAGGCATACCATTTAGCTTCTATTTCAAGTGACTTGAAGAACAGACAGACTTTGCGATCTCCAAGGGTTGTGTTTTCCCAATAGCCTTGTCACCACCACTTTTAAGGACTGGCTTCAAACATCTGAAAGGTAAGGTAAAACTAGAGGTACGAACCTGAAGGAAAACACAGCATGGTGACTGCATGAATGAATAGGCTGTCCGTTTGGAAATGTGAGAAAGGGGCAGGATGAGTCCTGGAAAATTTAGCCCTGCTTCAGCCAGCCTAAAATGACGGCTGAATTCAAGAGTGCATCATTAACTGTTCATTTGTCCACAGATAGCATTCCAGCACCCACTCCTGCAGGACCATGAACCATAATGATACCCAAAGCCTGAGTGGGAAATTCAGGAGTTAAGCAGTTGAGTACAGACAGCTAGGCTATCACTAAGTAAGAAATTAAAGATGATCTACAAAACCTGGGCAAATAGTACAGTCCTTGGTCACAGGATCATGTTACTGTTGTGCTTGTCCAGACTCTGCATGTGGTACATGGACATACTTTTATATGGAATGATAAGATTAATTTGTTTGTGTTTAACACTGGGAAAACAGAATTCTTTCAGCTATCAGCATCTTTTGGGAATTTCTGCTTCTGTTTTACTGTGTTGGTGGCAGGTATAACATCTTCAGACATTCAAGCTCTACAGCCAGCACTTGGGAACTGCCAAGGAAGAGCCTGTCCCCAAACGAACCGTTCAAGCTGGTGTGGTAGGACAGGACCTCACGAGTCAGTTAAAGGTGAGCAGGTTGTGCAGCACAGGCATCACAATTAAGTTCAGCCTAGACAAACCAGTACGTACCACATGAGAGCAAGCTGCTATGACATCTGCCTGCTGTAGTACACCACTCTAGATCTGGGGCTTGGTAAAGGACACACAACCACTTGCAGGGTTTTGGCTTTGTTTTTTTTTTTCCTTTTAGCAAGCTCACCTTTCTAGTTCTAATTGCCCACTAACTGCATTAGTGCAGGACAAGCATGGTTTGAGAAACAGCTCAACTTACACTGAAGGAAAATATTTGGTGTACACAGGGTCCCACGAGAAGGTCTTGTCTGCCAGCTTACTCATTTCTTAATCATTATGTGTAGAAAAATGAAGTTCAGGCACTCAGTAAACAACACTTGCTCCTCAATTTTCTCAGCTATTAGGAACTTAAAAAGAAGAGTCAGGGATTGAAAGGCAAGGAGATTGAACTATCAAATCAAGACAGTCACTCCAAAGCAGGTTTCAGGCATGCTGATGGAATAAATTAATGGAAGCGCTGGAATTGTCCCTGTATTGTATAACACCTGTTCAGCAGCCACACAGTCATGTGGTTATGTGTTTGTGCCATCCAAACAAATGCATCCTCGTCTTGCAAGGAACTGTGTTCACTTGTCTCTTACCAGCCATGAGAAGAGGTGAGGCTGATACAGCACGTAGCATCTGAATTATCTAAGAATCTAATTATTTTTTCCACCCTCTGTCAACCAAATCTTGGGAAAAACCTAGAGAAATAAAATAGGTCAGGGCACTTTATGCCAATAAATGGCGTCACAGCCCAAGAGGAGAGTCAAGGACAGGAAAATCCCCAAGAATTTTCCTGAACAAAATTCACTGAGAAGTCCTTCATAACCTGAAGAACATTTGTCTGAAGAATTTCAGAAGGTCAGGTTACCTCTGCTGAGGAAACATCACAGAGCAGAAGGTCTGATTCTATGATTCACATGACAGGTTTTCTCAACTATTATTTTTCCACTTGCCAGAGGCATCTGTAGGGAGTCCAGCACCAAAGTATGAAAGCCCTAAATGAAAATGGAAAAACACAGTAGTTCTGGTCAGCCCAAAGGTCTGTTTAAGTTCCACATCTCCAGCAACGCCCAGCAGGAAATGCTCAGGGAAAGAGCATAAGGAATAAACTCTCCCTTGCACACTTCTCCAGCAACCCTCTGGTTAGAGCTTTCTGAGCCAAGGACTGCAGCTGTATCTTTGCAATTAATGGTCCCAAATAAATCCATCTAGCCCGAACCTTCTTTTGCAACCAATTGCCTGTTGGGCCCTACATTACAACTCCTGGCAGTAAGTTTGGTAACCTCACTGTATGTTGTGTGAAAACATACTTCCCCCCCTGTTTACTACTGCCGGACGCTTCCATCTGATACTCCCTGTTCCCATACAATGAGAAATAATCCTTCTCAATTCAGCTTCTCCCTGCCTCTCATGACCTTCTAAAGGAAATTTTTATGATTTTCACTGGAGTCTGCAATAGGCGTAGCTCCTTGCAATTGCTGCCGTGGCAAACTCCTCCCCATCACTTCTGAATTCCTTCACTCTCAATCCCACCCTGGCTCCTGTTTTCCTTCCTCCACTAACCTCCAGGCCCATACCTTAGAGTAAGTGTATAAAAATACAGATACCAGATCTGTTTGGTTCAAACAGCTCCCTATCTACACAGGCGTGAACCCCATGTCAAAGTTCGCATATTGCAGCGGTGCCAAATATCTTTAAATTTCTGGCTATCTGGCTGTGAAGGTAAATGGGATGAAAGCAGCATGCTCTGGGAGCCCTAGGGGAAATCAAGACAGAAGCTCCAACCCTGAAGTGCAGGACTGCTCACCTGGACTTTTATCACCACCAGCATGTGTCTAGAAAATCCTGCAGCTGACCAGTTTGTTGGAGCTTTCAAGACTGTGATAAAAGTTTTCTCAGAAAACCCACAGGGACAAATTCTGAACAAATAACGTCTGTTTTTCAAGTATATGTAATTATTTTATTTCCAGAAGCATAGATACAAACCAAGCCATTCATTTTTGCAAGCAAGTAATTTGAACAGTGGGCAAGCAAAATTTTGCTGACCAGTCAAGACTGTTCAGGCCAGCTCTGTTTCTCAGGTGTTAGATGGAAAGCAATCCAAAAATGGAACTTCCTCCATCCCCAAAAGTTATCATTCCAACCACTTCTACTAATTAATTCCCTTAATTCATTCTGGGCTTTGGGTGTTGGGGTTTTTTTTTCCCCTTTTTTTTTTTGTCCTTTTTAGAAGATGAAAACTTAACTATGCATGTGCTCACTATAATGCTTAAATTTAAACATGCTCTAAACCCAAGCCCCACTCCAGGCCAGCTGCTCATTGTCCTTTGGACACAAATCACCGAAGCAGCTATCTCAATGTCTTCAATCCACAGCTTTCACACTTTATTCACTGCTGTGCCAACCACCTGCTCACAACCTGGGTCTACCTACGTTTATTTTTTAATTGGGGTTAAGAAAGCGACAGAACTTCAGTTTTTGTTTGGGGGAGGGTTTTTCCTCTTTTTAAACAAAAAGGAGGTCAATACAACTGAATGAGTATTTTGCATATGACAGTGCTCTGTGTACCACTGATGGGAAATGGACAGGGAATTAGGAAACTCCAGCCTAGACTGAAGGCAACTAGGTCTCTCTTTCATCAGTATTTAAGTTCACCTTGTAACTGGACTAGCTGAAGTGACAGTGACATAACTCTTCACCTCCTAGGGACACACAGTAGGACCGTGAGGTTCTCACCCCAGCAAGCAGGAAGGGCAATCACGAGTGATGGGACAGGCCAGCCTAAGCACAGTATCATCTGCCAAGCAAATAGTGAGAGGGAGTCCCAGGTAGGCTGCAGGCAAAGGGCCCAAGGAGACCGTGTTGGGAGAGCACAGCATTCTTTTGCTGCAGCTATAGGTACGGAGAGACTACATGAAGCCACTCTGCTCCCCACCTGTGAGAGAGGGCAATCTTAGTTCCCTACCTCACAGGGAACTGGCTGTGACGACAAACATATTAAAACATTGAGCTAATGGAGACTTTTGAGTATCTTAGAAAGCATGCAGACACCTTTACTACAGCACACGAGTTAAAATCTGTTTTTTCAGAGCCTTTTCTTTCCAGGAGCACTAATACTATACGGGTTTTGGTTTCATTTGTAACCAGGAGGCTTGTTCTGCAGCTACGATGGCTTCCCCTCTTGTTTGCAAAGCCAAACCTTCACGCTAAACTGGAGAAATACCACTCATGTCATCTGATTTTCCATTACTTCAGCCTCTGCGGCTAGTGAAGATGGGTCTTGCCACTAAAGGATTGAATAAAAACTTGGTATAGAGGATAACATGCAGAAGACAGAAAGAGGTTCTGACTAGCATTCAAGATGCAACAAGGCATTATATCTAAACATGTATAATTTTTCTAAGCCACTTCC
This sequence comes from Burhinus bistriatus, assembly GCA_013397275.1. Taxonomy (NCBI): domain Eukaryota; kingdom Metazoa; phylum Chordata; class Aves; order Charadriiformes; family Burhinidae; genus Burhinus; species Burhinus bistriatus. The sequence continues at coordinate 38,401 of VYXH01011397.1, read as the reverse complement.
TTTAAAATTTCAATTTTGTTTGGTTTTTTTATTAAAAAAAAAAAAGAAATGTGAAACTAAAGTGTATTGAACCGCAGTCATAACTAATAGCAGAAAATAACTTTAAAGGTGAATCCCAAGTGCAAAACTTTGTGCCAAAGCATAAAAGGAAGTCCTACCATTCGAACAAGTGGGACCCACTATGGTACACCTAGAGCCCAAGCCTGCCAAAGAGCCAAACCAGCTTTTGGCAACAGATACAGAGAGAATATTTTCTTCTTTCAGTTTAGTCAATTAGTTCATTACAATGAGTAGTTTACCCAAAGTTGGAAAATGCTTCAGAGTTGCAGAAACAGGAAGCTTGTTTTCTTCCTCCAGTCAACATATAAAAATGACGCGTGAGGGAGCAAAATCTGCTGATACTAGATCAGCATGACAAGAAACAATCAGTGCAATTAAAAGAAAAACTATTGCATTTGCTTAATAAAAAAGCTTGTTATTTATTAAGTAATATTACCTCAAAATGTACCAGACACTTCCTTTTCATGTACAATTATCAAAACTTTTTTTTTTAAGAACTACTTTTAATGCTCAGGGTTTTGATGGGGGAGACTGCAAAGCCAAGCGCAGTCTGTCATAAACAGCACATAAAATCAAAAAAAAAAAAATCAATCAGCCAGCAAATAAAGTAATTTGTTATTTTCCAAAATAAAAACCTAAGTAAATCTGTATGAGGCTATCTAATTACTTAAACAGATACTTGTGGACATTGTACAGATTAGCAGAAAGGAGAACTAAATTTAGCTTAAGGGCCATATTTAGTTGCACATCAATATGTTTCAACCACTATGCAACATTGTGAATCACTCTCTCTTTAGGAAAAAATAACTAAAAAGCACACACGCAAAACAATATCAGAATTGATTTTGTATATCCATTCTTCTGTTTGCCATTTAAAAAAAAAAAGAAGTCACAAAAAGTAGTCCCAATCAAAGCATGATGCAAGGTCTGTACAAATGACAGCATTTCTTAGCAAGTGAGACCATTCAGTGACTGCTTGCAACATTTGGCCAGGCAGTGAAAGCAGCAACTCTTATGCCCATGGCTTCAAGCTCCGGTCGGGACACCGTTTGTCACATATGTGAAAAAGAGTTAATGCTTCAGGAACACATTTCACATGGGTGATAATGGGAACTGAGAGACATTTGGAAAAGCATAGGTCAACCCACATTTGGCTCCTAGAAGCAAACAACATCTCTTCCCCATAACCAGAAAACTTCCCTTTTTCAAACACTGATCTGTAATTCCTCTTCCATGTATTTCCTGAAGGTTTTCCCCTCTTTCAGTTGAATCTGGGTAATTAAAGCAGCAAAGCCAATCTCTTGCTCGTCCTAGCAAGCCAGACTTCACAAATCGCTTTGAGTCACAGACACAAATTCTTCCTTAGCTCTCTTCCTTCTCTCTTACAATTAACTAGTGTTCTTGAAATCAAGACTGCTGGGGCTGAGACTTAGGAAACAACCCGGAGGAGACTAATAAGCACTTGAGACCAGCCTTCCAGGGTGCAAAATTTTACACTGAAGCATCTGAATGCCTATACACCATCAGAGCAAGTCTATCTTGCCTGAGATCTTGTCCCCAAAAGATGAGAAGTCTCTGTTTCAGGAAAGGCTTAACAAACAGAAAACGCAACCTTTCCCCTCTGTAATTATAGGGGTGTGTCCCCTCCCCATACAGGCTGTTAGCCTTAATATCTTCCCCATATTCCTCTACCCTCTTTTTTAAATCCATTTGTACTTTGGGCCTCCACAGCATCCTACAGCAGTGAGTTCCACAACTTAACAGAGATGGAAGAAGTACTTGATTTAATCTTGCTGGCTGGTAATTTCATTACCTGCTGTAGTTTTGTACTATCAGAAATAATTGCTCCCCACACTACACTACTGTGCGATTTTATAGATTTCTATTATACCTCCCTCAGCAGTCTGCTTTCTAAGCCAAAGAGACCTAGGCAACGTAGCTTCTCTTCCTATGGAAGTTTCCCCAGGCAACTTCACTGCTCATTTCTGTATCTTTTTCAGTACCACTACAAACCTTCCTAATAATCAGGAAAGCAAACTGTAATCAGAACCGATACACAGCATGGATTGAAAATGCAATATATCAATAATTTCTATTTTACTCCCCACTCCTTTCCCACGACAGTTTTATTTCCCTATTTGACCCCAAATTGAAAACTGAGCTCAGTTTTCTCTTTTATTCACCAACCAAATAATTGTTCACTGTTTCTCTTAAGTAGAAGAGCCATGACACAGCCTCACTCAAAATTATCAAAAGGGGAAAAAAATACTGCGCTTTCTGCCCACTTCCCCAAGCCTACAAAACTCAGCCACTGCCCGTCAACATGGTTCAGTTGGTTGTGCTAATTGGCTGTGCATACACTATTAATTCACTCTCTTCTTACTTTGAGGTTTAAAAGAAGTTGTAATTTGTCCCAGTTGGGAGGTAATAAAAGCCAGCACATGATCAGTCATGGAGGGCTCTGATGATTCAGCTGGTGTGAGGTAGCTTGCTAAGACACTATCTCCCATGTGTTTGAGCCCAGTGTTTACTGTGCAACGTGCAGGTACATATCTCAGGCCACATGCCATGAAATATTTTACAGAAATATTAACCTTCTTCGCCTGGAAGCCTTTCCCACAATCTTCCCGGAGTCCTCTTCCAGAGAACCCATTTGCTCAAGCCATTTGACAGTGGCACAACCACTCAGACCGCCAACTGAGAAGTATCTTTTACACCCATCAGCACTCCTGTTCCTGCAACCTGGTGCCCTTCCTGGCACCCTGGGACTTAGCAGGAACAAGTGCATTGTCATCCCTCTGTGAAAACAGTTCAGCCCTTCATTTCCTCACCCCTAGGCAAATGTAGGTCCATCACTCCACAGTCACAGCACAGGCCCAGTTGGGCACCTGGGGCCTACATGTGCCTACACTGCACAACAGTGTTCTAAACTGGAGGGAGCTGGTCCTCTGGAGCTGGGGTAAGGCTGCTGGCACCAGAGCTACCACAGCAGAAAGGCAGTAGCACAGCTGACAATGGCCCATCAGTGCTACCCCCATCGCTCTACAGGCTTCACGTTGCAGCCAGTCTCACGCAGTGATGCCCGCTGGAAATAATCCAAGCAGCTTCTCCTGGATGTGGCAGGGAGGACTCATCTGCCAGGGAAAGTTTTTTCTGATAGCCTCCAGTGATAACTGGGACCAACACACTCACCCCAGAGCCTCCGGTTCCTCACACCTTGAACCTGAACTCCTGGGCAGGTATAAGAAGGCTTGGCTTTGCCCATGTTTTAAAGCACGGTGTAGGTAGGAAGGTGAGAACTCACCATTCAGGAGCGAACATGGTGAAACAACAATCTCCAATTGTAATCCAACAGAAGAAAAAAGGATTACTTCTGTCATGGGGGGGAATCCCAACACAGACCTCAGATGGGTTCCTAGAAAGTGGGAAGGAGCTCCCCAATATTGCTGTAATGCTGGGTTTGCTCCACTTGACCTCCAAGCACATCAACGGAGCTTCACATTGCTCCTTCAATGACGGAAACTACTTTTGTGTGAAGTCCTTTTTAGGAAAAAAAGGAGAAAGAGAAACGGAAAATGCGGTTTGCAGATATTGAATGCCTTGTTGTGGCCCTACTAACTGGATAAATCTGTCTCTGAATTCTAGTACTACTATCTCTGGCACTTCTATTAAACATTTCATTTATCTGGTAGAACTCCAAGCTCCTGGATTTCCACAGAATCCCATACCATTTAGAAAACATTCCTAGTTTCTGTTAATAGATGTTTTGGAGGATCCCACTGAAAACATAATGGAAAAAATCACTTCAGCCATACTCTGTTAAAATTCAAAGTATATACAGAATCTCACTGTCTGCTGCATTCCATCAGTTTTAAGGATACTCCTTACTGGATGCCAGTTGGTTTCCTCCAGATTAAATTCTCAAGACTTTTCAAAACAAACAGTTTCCAAGCTTGATCAGACCCTACCTGAGATAGCTAGAAAAAAAAAAAACAACCAAAAACAACAAAAAGAGCCTACAACAAAAGCAGACAAAAAAAACCCCAAACAACACCCCCCCAAAAAAAACACCAAGAAATGACTCATCATTCCTACTTATAACCACATTTAATTTCATTTTAAAATTAAACATTCAAACTCTGGATTTAATATTGGCCAGCTGTTAATAGTTTAACATGTAAAGCCCGGTTGTTACATTCAAAGTATTTTTGTGGAGTTGTACTAACACTTAACTCTTGCAGTCACACCCAATGCTACTCTTGGCTTTATACACATCTTTAAAATGATTTACAATGCTATTTATTTCCGTGTGCAAACATTCCATAGAACACCAACATAAATACCGCAGTGAGGCTCACTCTCCCTTTCATACTCATTTTCTCTCCAGACTGTCTTAACCAGGACAGTATTTGCAAACTGTACAAGAACAACATTGAAGCAAAGAAACTGCATGTAGTTTAACAAGGAATAACCTTTGGAAAATCATTTAGATGAAGAAACATTTATAGCTTTCCTTAATTGCTATACCCAGTTCACTTTGGAGCTCAGCAGCATTATAGAAGAGAAGCAATACCATCTATCAGTGAAAAGTTTAACTCCTTTCAAAATCCTTTATTTACTGCTGCTCCAGACATTCCAGAAACAAGTTAAACTTCGGCAGGAGTCTTCTGCATTTATTCTCCTGCCAGCAGTGGCTTTTTTTTTTTTTTGGGGGGGGGGGGGGGGGGGTTAAAAAAAAAACAGTAAAATGTAGGTTTGAGTTTC
>VYXH01011397.1:0-26283 GCA_013397275.1 Burhinus bistriatus | reverse complement strand
GTCCGGGGCGGGGAGGGGGGGGGAAGCGGCATCGCTGGCCCGTGTTTCCCCGCCCCAGCCCCACGCGCGGCGCCGCTGCCCCATAGGTACACACCAGATACCCCCGCCCGTGACTGCAAAGCCAAAGGGACCCCTGGAGGGGGCGGGAGGTCGCCCCCCCGTGGCTGGGTGCTCCCTGCCCCGGCGGAGGCCCGGCCGCCCTGGGGGAAACCCCTCCTGCCAGGGGACGAGGGAAGCCCCCGGGGGCTCCGCCTGGCGTTAGACCCTAGAGCGGGTCGCAGGTAGCTCAGCACAGAGGTGCAAGGTGGAGTTGTGTTACCTGCATATGGGAGACATACTGTATATCACAGAATCACGGGGGTTGGAAGGGACCTCTGGAGATCATCTAGTCCAATCCCCCTGCCAGAGCAGGGACACCTAGAGCAGGTTGCACAGGACGGCATCCAGGCGGGTTTTGGATGTCTCCAGAGTCGGAGACTCCACCACCTCTCTGGGCAGCCTGTTGCAGTGCTCTGCCACCCTCAAAGGAAAGAAGTTCCTCCTCATGTTTAGATGGAACTTCCTATGTTCAAGTTTGTGCCTGTTACCTCTTGTCCTGTCACTGGGCACCACTGCAAAAAGGCTGGTGCCATCCTCCCGGCACCCTCCCTTTAGGTATTTATAAGCGTTGATGGGATCCCGTCTCAGTCTTCTGCAGACTAAAAAGACCCAAGTCCCTCAGCCTTTCCTCATAAGAAAGATGTTCCAGCCCCTCATCCTCTTCATAGCCCTCTGCTGTACCCTCCCCAGCAGTTCCCTGTCCTTCCTGAACTGGGGAGCCCGGAACTGGACACAGTACTCCAGGTGCGGCCTCACCAGGGCAGAGTAGAGGGGGAGGATAACCTCCCGCGACCTGCTTGCCACACTCTTCTTGATGCACCCCAGGATGCCACTGGCCTTCTTGGCCACAAGGGCACATTGCTGGCTCATGGTCATCCTGTTGTCCACCAGGACTCCCAGGTCCCTTTCCACAGAGGTGCTTTCCAGCAGGTCAGCCCCTAACCTGTACTGGTACATGGGGTTGTTCCTCCCCAGGTGCAGGGCCCTACACTTGGCTTTGTTGAATATATATAATGTGTGTTTTTCCCAGCTGCAATCATATTACACTGTTGTCCTTCACCCTCCAGCTCCTGGAGCTACAGGACTGGGTACAGCCCTAGCCCTCCTGATGGAGGGGCTGAAAACCATGCGGGAAAAGGGAAAAGGCAACTTGGCCATCTCTTGATCCGAGTCTTTGTGATTTTAAAGACAGTTTTTGGTGTCCTGGCTGGCTTTTGGATGCACCTGCAAGTCCCAAGCATGCCTGAGGACCTGGTCCTGCCTGCACCCATGTCACTGCAAGGTAGAACCACCTTCTGAGTCTGCTGTAAGGATGCTGTGCATTGGGATAGACTAGGCTCCTACTAAGTGCTACCAGAAATAGCAAACGAGAGGGAATCTTACCACGGTGTTTTAAAGCGAGCCGTAGCTCATGTTACAAAGCATCTGCTTAACTGTGGCATGCTTGCAGGGAGTGCAGTACTGCTTCACCTGCGTGGCCAAGAGGCGAGACTGCTGGGATCTCCCGGTGGGATCCCAGTGGGATCCATCATCCCTTGGTGGGCTACCGCAGGCTGCTTTGCAAACCAGGACCAGCTCCCCACAGCCTGCTACAGCTTCTCAGCCTAGCAACCAATGACCCTTTTTTAATATAAGGCCAACTCAATAATAAAGGATTCATATTTACCGGTCTTCGCTTAGCATGGCTGAACTGCTGGAGCAGAGCTGTTGTATCTCTATTGCTTTTACAGTGCTGCTCTCTCCCCTGTTATTCTCTCTGCTTCATCACTGTGACATTTTCCCTTTCTACCTGCATGATTACCACTGGCTTTCCCCAAGTGCTGAGTCATTATTCTGTATCTCACGGCAAGTTGGGAGTTTTTGTGATTCCTTATATTAGATGTATAAACTAGAGATGGAAAAGACCTGTTAGGTCATCTACTCTGCTCCCCTGATGGCAGAGGATTTACAGCATGTGCTTGATTGATCTGTCCACTTTCGTTTTAAATGCCTCAGGTAATGGGGCTTCCACCTCTTTCTTTCCGAGACTATGTCACAGTCCAACAAGTCCCATGGTCAGGAAGATATTTGGCCTATGTTTTCAGTTGTCCAGTTTCACCCAATTACTCCCGGTTATAACCATGTGTTGTACTCCCCTAAACAGTTTTTCTCCTCTGTGGCTGTTTGTGCCTTGCACCCAGGTATCTTCTTTTCCTAGCCATTGCCATTGCGTCTTTTTATCTCCTTTCATTAATCGATTTCTGCAGCCACTTTATCATTGTCGTTGGTCTTCTCTGATTCCCATCCAATTGGTCATCATCTACTCACTCCACGGCTGCCCACATTTAGGGACAAGTATCTGCCTGATCCTTTGTGAATGCAGCCAAAACCCCATCACGGTTTAGTTTGACTCCAAGTTGCCTCAGAGACTTGTATGAAATTTGTCCCCTGCCATCGCCTTGAATCAGATCTGGTCCTGTTACTCCTCAGCGTTCCCTCTTGCAGTGCACCTGCAATCTGCTTTTCTCCACAGAGATTGTGGTGAAGCTATGTGCCCCGAGTCTCATTTTTCTGCCTGGAGTTTTGACATCTGTTCATTCTGGGGTCGCTGATATCTGCTGTTCCACTTTGATTAACAGCCCTTACAAATACAGGCCTTGATCCACCTTGGCAGACCTCTCAACCAGTATGAATGGTTGCAAGTACCTGTCCAAGACCACCACCTGGTTTAGAGCTGTTCTCTTCCAGCTCCTTCTGTTCTTTTTTCCCACTACTGCACTAAATGTGGGTACAACAGATGGTAACTGGAAAAGGTAGGGAGAGAAACAGTGAATGTGTAGAGAAGGCCACAGGCGTGAGTGCGGCACCTTTCCAGCCAGAAGTCAATCCCATTGAAGCTGCTGTAAGAAAGTTGGGAAAGGAAACAGGGCTGGACAAAACATATGCCACATCACCCTGTGATCTGCCTGTACCTCCAAAAGCAAATATGCCTCGACCATGCTAGCCAGATGCTAGCGAAGTGACTGGAGAACATCTCTGAACGAGGAGTGCTGTACTCCTTGTACTGTTAGCTCTTCGTTCTGCCCTTGTTTCTCTGACCTGATTTCTCGCTGTTCCTCTCATCAGTTACATCTCTTGAGACCCCAGACTATATGGTCCTCACTGCTGCTTTTGCAGGAGACGGAAAATGCTACCAAATCTCCTGGTGAGCAGGATGATTTGTGGTTGCAGGGCAGTTGCTCTGGAAGTGTGAGGAGAAAGCTTCTCCAGCTGTCAGCTCCCCTTTAGCTCCGCACCGCACGGAGATTGCACAGGGCGGAAAGGAAGTCCATTAGCTTGTATTAAACCTTGAACAGGCTCCCAGTTAGTTTCCTTCCCTCTCACCTAGAGGCTACTGCTTTGCTTATCTCCAGGGAGGACCCTTTAGTTAAAAGCAAGATTTATGATCCCACAGAGCCACCTTTCATCAACACGCTAGCCAGAAATCCCCTAACTTTTTCCTCGGATAGATGGCAGCAACAATAACTCGGGCAAAACCCATAACTGTACTGTGGCCTGTGAAGTGAGGCCAAGTTCCTGCCTTGCTTAGGGCTCTCCCAGTAAAGGAAGATAGGTGGTGTGTTGGGGGACAGCAGCAGGATGAGAAAATCCGTAGGCAGAAGTAGGTTCTTCCTCCTTGTAGTGGCCTGAAAATCTGGCTTTGGATGCTTATGTTTTCTGGTCTAGAGTTTGTCCCTGAAAACAGAGCAAGCCCTGAAGAAAAAGAGGCAAACCAACCTTTCACTGCGACTTTTCATTTTCTGTTCACAGCGGTGCATCTGCATACCAACTTCCACTGATTCTCTGTCACCTGGGCCTCTTTTACAGCCCTGAGGCTCCCAATGTCTCTCCCAACGCACTTTCTCAATAGCTAGGCTAGGTTTTTTCTTATGTCCCTAAAGGATGTTGGAGCCTTTCTCCCAAAGGAGTTAGGTACTTGGGAACCTCCATCCAGCCAAAAGCCAAGGTTTTAATTTCTTCTTTTGTGTACTGGCTTTCTGGTTTCAGCAGTGTAGAGCAGTATCTCAGATGTTTGCAATAATCGTTGACTTCACCTTGCTTTTATTAAGGAGACTTTATTCATGGTAGTATTTTTTTCTTTCCTCTTTATATTTGCAAAGGCACTCATTAGTTCCCAGTGCCCAGTTATCATTAACTCATTCGACTGTTTCTCCGCTGTTATCTTTTCCTTCCCTTTATCTTTCCCCAGCACAACTTAACTGACTGTCTTATTTAGTACTCGTTTCTTTGCTTTGTTTGTATTACTAGTTTTATTTTTGTCTTCCAATGTTTGAGCAGACACAAATAGTCACTTGGTGTGACCTGATGGGTCTGCTGATGTTACTGAGCCTCGACAGAGATGACTCTTCCAGATTGAGGGGCAGGATCAAGCTCTTAAGGAACAAAATGCAGTAGGAGACAGTAGTAAATTCCAAGAACATGCAAGGATACGTTGATATTAGCATGCAACAGAATTTTTGGTCCTGAGGGCACACCAGGAAATCCATGAGAGTTGGGGCACAGAGGTGCTGTGGTAGTCATCCCCGCTGCACATTTAGCACTATGGTTCTTTTTCCCTTACTAAATTGGTTTCTGACACCAAATTGCTTTTTATGACCTTAGTGTGCATCAGTCATGCTACTTCTCATCATTAGCAGTAAGATTAGCTTTCACATCATATTCTTAGGCAAGTCCTTTTTCCAAGATTCAGCCAGGTTAATGCTTCTTGCAGTAGAAGTCACAAATCCTTGGCTGTTTAGGAATATATATGAAATTCAGTCTGAGGTGTTAGAGTGAGAAATGCTATATCCATATTATTTGCATTCTTGTTTGTTCACCTAAGAGCCTAATCTTCTTTGAGATTCAGCAGTCTTCTAAATGCTCAGGGCTGGCTCTATGAGCAGGATTTGCACCAGTATAATGATTTTGGTAAAAGATTTGTTTGGGGTTTGGTTTTTGTTTTGTTTTGGTTTTGGTTTGTTGTTTGTTTGGGGTTTTTTTATCAAAATAGCAGTACTAGTGCATTCCCTAAAGCTGCAGGCATTTTGATATAAAGATGCTTATACAATTTACATAGGCACTCACATAGCTTTCCCATTTTAGAAACCCACAACAGTCAAAATGAAAATGCAAAAATCCTGGTATGACACCTATTCATTCAGCAGCAAATATACGTAAAAAAATAACCCTGAACATGCTTGATGCGCTAAGATATGTCATCCTCACACATTGTCATGTACTGGATTATTTTGAATCATTTAGTATATTGCTTCTGTAAATAAGAGAAACGTTTTTCTACTGCTGTAAGTGTGACTGTTCTGTTAGGAGAAAGGCGAAGGGGGATTGCAGACTGTACTGATTTAACTCCGTTGTTCAAAGCAGCGCAGCATCTTCTGAGAGACAAGGATACAGTCACGTTTGAGGAGCACATTGCACAAATCACTGCTTAGACACATGTTGACAGTGCTACTCCTGGTACATACTTTCATGTTGCAGCACGTAAACGTGAAGCAGTGAGTGGCTCTGACAGAGCTCTTGAGAGCACTAACTGCAGTGACACCAACCTGGCAGCAGCTAAACCTGACTATCAGGTTGGGCTGAACTGCATGGGACCATGGGCCCCTCTCATACCGCTGTGGAGCAACACCGTGGCATCACAAGGCTGTTACAGCCAAGTCCTCGTCTACCTCTTCTAGTGTTCCGGTTACGGTATGGTGCCACAAAGGAAAGTTTCCAGGGCTAGCACCCTGTAAAAGTGTCCCATCCCACACTGCTGTGCTGTTCAGGTCACAGCACACCTGCCTTTGGCCGTGCTGGCAGCTGCCTTTAGCACTGTGAAAAAGCACAAGGAATATATCGTCCGTGTGTCTGTGCGTGTGCATCCCTGTATTTAAAGCCAGCTCGGTTCCTCTCGCTGTGATGCAAGCAGATGAAGACTGGTGGGATACCTTAGACTGGAATCTTGTGGTCCCTCAAAACCACAGATGCAGCTTCTCCCCTCAGCTTGTGCTCGTAGCCGTCTTGTTCACTACCAAAGAGACGAGAGGCTTGGCCAGGCACTGCTCCTTGCCTTGAACCTACAAAATCTTGCCTGGACAGAACATGTGGAAGGGCCGCCAGGCATGCAAGAGCCAAGGACTAAAAGCAGGGGACCTCTGCCTGTGGCTGGAGATAGGCAAGGCCAGGCAAGCTGTATTGGAGGCTCTCCGGAGAAGGGAGAGTGGCTTCTGAGCCTGGGACAGCTGAGAGGAACAGAGGGAAGTCTTCTGGGGATAGATCGATCGCAAGGAGCTGCAGAGGAGCTGGGGTAAGAGGCTGGCCTGTACCAGGTCAAACCTCCCTGCTCGACCTACTTTAGCAGGGGTGGTTGTTTAAATGGAATTTAAATCTCTGCAGATATGTGAGGAACTTTCCAGCATCACCCAAAGACATGCAGTGACAGGGGCAGGGCTACGCCAGTCAAGCGTGTGTGCAGCCAGAGCCGGGACCGAGGTCCTTGATGCCACAGAGAGATTGCTGTGGACATGGGCTCATTTCTTGAGCAGGCAGGGCTCTGCAGAGTGTGCAAAAACACTGGTAAATGAGGGAAAGCAAAAAAGGTTACCAAAAATAGGATTTTTGGAAGACAATTCTGCAAAGCGCTAGATCCCCAGGTACCAATTTCAGACATAAGCTATGCTGTCATTCTTTGTTCTTGCCTAGTCCAGAACAGTGAGGTGTGTGTCAGTATTGACAACCCAGGAATTCAAAATAATGAATTAGTTGCCTCTTACCCCCAAAATCACAAGATTTTGAGGGGAAAAACTATTTTTGAAAATTCTGTAAATTTTATGTGTCTGCATTTTCTCTGGATTTTGTCTTATAAAGTACAAGTTTTCAAACTTTCCCCCTAAATTTTGAATGCCAGGAAACTTCCTTCTACTCTTTCCTTCCTTCTGTTCTTTTTTTTAATTTTTTTTTTCTTCCTCCCTCCCTCCCTTCCTCCCCTCTTGGCTTCCCACCTTCCTTCCTATTTCGTATGTAATTACATGATTCAGACCAGGAAAATTAAGGAGTAATAAGATACATGATGAAACTCAAAGTAGAAGTCAAGCTACTGCTGCTGCGAAGCATTCTAAACAAAAACAAACAAAAAATAGAAGCTGAAGGGACAGAGCTCAAATTCTGTGTCAGATAGGTCCAAATTTATTTACACTTTGAAGGTATATGGTTGGTTTTTACCTCTCCAGTTCACTCACCTCAGCTGCAGAGGTGAGGCAAACTTTTCTCAAAACCCAATCCTCCCTATTAGTAATATTTTCACAGGCTCGCCTTCCCTCTTCCTTTTTCAGCATCATTTTCCCCACGGGGTGACAGGATTACAGCTGTCGTGCCCGTTCCAAGTTGTGGTGCACACTCTGTCATCCATGTCATTGTAACTCTATATCTTGCTGGCAGTAAAAGAGTGACACAAATTGTTTTCCTGCCAGATAAACATTGTCTAGTAGATTTAATGCTCATAATCTAATGTGAGGAATAACATTATGTGAGCAACAGAAGTCTATCTGCTTACAACGATGGCCCAGTATTGCTGGAGAAAAAAACATTGAGTACTGCTGCTCCAAGCCTCTGGAAGCTCAGCAGCTTCCTGCCCAGTTCTGCACTCTCCAGGGCAGGAGCTTAGAGCGGTGTGACCACACAGCTGCAAAGCCCGTGGGCTCAAATGGAAACTCAAGCTTGAAAAGGAAAAGGAAAAGGAAAAGGAAAAGGAAAAGGAAAAGGAAAAGGAAAAGGAAAAGGAAAAGGAAAAGGAAATGGAAACTCAACTCAAGGCAGAGTAAGAAAAGTGCGTGCTCAGCAAATGGCAGAAAGCCCCGTAAATGAAAAAAAGCAGCGTGAGTACAGCTTGTTGCACAGAATTGTGATTTATCTGCTTTTATTTTCAATAGTTCCAGTGGCATCATGATGTAGGATTTTATAGCCTATTAAATCATGCCTGACGTTTATGGATATAGTTTAGAGTGCATGTATTATGGATAGGCAGTAGCCTCTCCATAGCTGAGAAGCAAACAGTTTCCACTCGCAGATTTTACTCCATCCTCATGCCCTTTAGCTCAGAAACTGCAAATACACCCCAAAGACAAAGATTTTGGCCAAGAATACAAAAAAATTAACAACTTTTCTATTCCCATTGAGTTACAGGTCATTCAGATTGCCCCGATCTAAAATGGCCTTTATTTCTGTTGTTGTCTTCCACTTCCAAAAAGCAGGTCGGCATCCAGAAGGGTTAACTGCAGCTTCTTCAGGCGCGGCATATTCTGCAATCTCCATCACAGCAAACAGATCGCCCTCTCACAGGAAAGAGGTGGTAATCAGCCCAAGTTGCTGACAATTTTTTTTGGTGCATGTAGGGAGTGGCATAATTAAGACCGGAAGTTTGAGCTGACCCGAATATTAGCTTGGGAGATGACGGAGAAGAGGTGCAGAGGTGGGTGGACGTGGGTGCCAAGGCCTGACCTTATTGGGGCCAACTCTGCACAGGTCTCTGGTGGCTACGGAGGGTCTCTAGCCCCTTCTTCTGGATTTCAGCTTGAACACTGTTCTTGGCAACATCAACCCCAGTGGCTTTTGTGTCCTTTTTCTGTGCAATGAGCAGAGGCAGTATCTGAGGATGCTTCTGCTCCTTCTTAATGTTTGGCATGGGTGGTGCTGGAGGACTAGACTATGGAGCCCCTATGTGCATGCGTGAAAGGGCAGAGGCGTTGGCCTCTGAACTGTTGCTCACTACCTTATGCTGTCCTCACAACCTATGGTTCATCACTTCGATAATGGTGGGATGGCAGCATCACCACTTCTGCCTTCCCGGCACGTGGTCCACCACCCCTTCCCACCCTCACAGGCGGACGGCATCTCACTAGGCAGACCTGTCTTTGTGGCCACTGCCCAAGGAAAGCAGAGGCTAAGTCTTGGGCTCTACCAGTCGAGACAGGCTGAGAGGGCAGCCAGGAAGAAAGAGTCACAGGAGCAGGAAGGGCAGCTTGGACAGGTCCTGTCAGCCGTAGCAGAGGGAAAGGGCAGAGCGAGGCAATGGGTGAGGATGGAAAAGGCAGTCAAGAGGAGAGGAGGACTGGGATCTCAGCTTAGGAGAGGCCTTGCAAGCCATTTCAGGGGGAGGGAGAGGGACAGAGTGCCCAGAGGAGCAGCTGGATAGGTGACTTTGACTGGAGGGGAATTCAGCCTCCCTGCCTGTTATCCAGGGAGAATGGCTCGTGGCCAGGGAGACTCCTCTGTGTGAGAGGACTATGGCACAGGGATCTTTGTGACCAGAAGGAGAGAAGGCTTTGGTTGCTCAGGGAAGACAGTTTTATATGCCAGAGCCTGAACTAAGTGCAGATTGCAGTGGTCACAGCTACCACCACGAGAGATAAAGACACATTTAACTCTTAGATAGCATCTTACAAGCGGTAATTAAGTTTTTACAACACCCATGTGAGGTAAGTGCGTAATTATCACTCCTGTTTTAAAGCTAGAAGAGGAAGGAGGCCGAGTGGCTTGCCAGGGGCCAGGGGGTGAGTCAGTGGTGGTGCCACCATCACCAACCAGGAGCTCCCAGTTCCCAGCCCAGCCCGGCAACCGCAGCGGCATGGCAGCCTCCCCTCTGAGAGATGAAAGCGAGCTGATTTCTCAAGCGCTTTGATGAGAGAAGGAAGGTTAGAAATAGCCTACAGCTCTTTCTAGAGAAAGTGTCAGGGCTGAGGCAGAATTTTGGAGGAGGGGACCAGGAAAGGGTATGGTGGTGACGTAACCATTGATATGAGTGGCTACAAAGGGAAGGCAGCAAACAAACCAGAGGAGGAAAATGGGTTAACAGAGAAGGTAGATTTTCTTGAGAGAGGCCTAGGGGAGAGGAGGGGAGGCATCAGGAAAGGAAAAAGCAACAAAGGGATGGGGAAGGAGAAAAAAAATCCAAAGAGAGTGTGCACAGCGGCATTTGAAAGCTGTTGTGTTAGGAGGCAGACAAAGAAATGCCACTGAGCATGGGGCCTTACAGTGCCTGGGCAATTATAACCACGCCATTGTATCTTGCACAGCAGCTGGAGACCTCAGAGCCCTCCACAGAGCGGGGTAAGCGTCACTACCTTCATTTCACCTACGGGAGAACCAAGGTGAGGAGCAGCGAAGCCACTTGCCTATGGTCATGCAGCAAGGCCAACACATTATCCCAGTTTAAACTATTACAATAAATGCAACTTGAAAAAGGAGTGGGATAGACAGGGACACACATTTCTCAGTGTCATAGGAGAGAAAAAGAAAAGAGATGAGTGATGTCAGAAGCCCAAATCTATTTTTTATAGCTTTGGAATACATAATGCCAAGTAAAATGACAGGTGAAGGCTGTGAGATTTGGATCCTCTGTGATTTAAACTACAAGCTAAGGAATACTAACAGGCAGACACGCCGATATACATATACGTGCACAAATAGGCGTGCACACAATAGCCCTGACACTGGCATTGGTGTGGTCTGTGCTCTTAGACAAGTTATTTCCTCAGTTTTCCTCCTTTCAGCAAAATTGAGGTAACAATTCTTACCTTCAAAATGGAGACACACTTATACTCCAGGAGACTTTCACAAGGCCAAGTAGGTTCCCAAAGTGCTTTGAGATCCTTGCTGGGAAGCTGCACATATCCACCATCCTGGTGGGGTCATTTGTTTGTGGTCATTATGTGCCACAGGTCAGAAACTATGTCTCTGTGTGGTGGCCTGTGGCTGCCACACCAGAAGGGGTGTCATCTGAAAAAGTAAAAGTCCAGAAAACAGCTGCCAGTGTTGCTGGTGGATTGCGCTGTCTGAGGTAGTACAGAGGTTTTAGGGCCTAAGAAAGTGAGATGCTTTTGGAAAAGTTCCTCTTAATTTCAAAAAAGCACCTTTACTCACCTCTTCTTCCTCCTTTTCCTCACAAGAAATGAAGCTGCAGCTATTTTTACCTTAGCTCCAGGAGGGCAGGGAAGCATCCTCCAATAAAAAGAGGAGGAAACCAGTGTAACACGTATGCTGAAGGAATTAGGAAACAGCAGTGTAAAAGATAAGGTGTATTTTTGGTAACACTCTTTTGGTGTTAAAGTTTCCACCATTTATTCCAACTTCATCACCTCTTCTTCTTCCTCAGCTACTCAGGAGCATCAGAGGCTCCCTCACCCCACCCCTCCTTCCTCGTGGTGCAGAGGGCCGTGGCACTTCAGCTGTGCAGTGCTACCACCCTCTGGCCACCGTCAACACCACAGTCCTCCATCTGCAGGAGTGCCCTGAACTCGATCATCTGCCTCATACATCTTCTCTGTGAGATAAACGCTGCCTTTCCGTATACCCAGTAGAGAGAGGCGGTGATTTACGCCTTCTGATGCAGCTCTACACAACGCCTGGTTTGGCCTCTTACTTTTGTAAAGAAATTTCATCTGGGTGAAGGATGCAAAGGTCGACATTTTCAAATGTTTTAGTCCTCCACTGGTCCAGCGCACGTGGCCAGTGGATTGATCTCCTCATGACTCCTTGTAAGGACGCACCATCCATATTAGAATGGCGGCTGATTCCTACTTTCAGGATGTCTCTTGTGGAATGAGACGTTCTTGGGTCATTTTGAGATTAAAGTGTTAGAATGGCTCTTCCCATGGTACTCTGAGCAAGACACTTTATCTTCCAGCACCCAAGCTACACAGCTGTGAAACAAAGAATGTACACCTTAGTTCTTGCACATGGATGTTGCTGCAATGAATTCCTTAATGGTTTTGATTGCATGGGCATGAGGATATAAAAATGCCAAGTTACATAGCTGTCCATCCATGCCATTCTGTACCAACAGTACCAACGTTGAGACTCCTGCAGAGCTATTTGTCAGTGGGGGCACATTCTGCCCACCAGAAGCTGGACTGAGACCACTAGATCATTTCCCAAACAGCAGCAAGAAGTTACAGCGTGGGAAGGACTGGAAGAGTAAAAGAGAATTTGTGACCAAAGCCCAAAGTACTTGGAATATGACAGCTGTTTTGCATACTGCTAATGTGTCAGAAGACTGAACTTATTTTGCTGAAAAATTCCCAACTTTTCATATTTTATGCAAGAAAGTACGCAATGAAAACAGGCTTAGAGAGAAAAGCAGGCACAGAAGCAAAAATGTTGCTTCAAAATTCAAAAGGCATATTCCAGCATGTTGCTTTTTTTGTGGCAAGCAAACCATAATTTTTTTCAACCGTTACAGGACGAGGAAGTGTGAGGAGCGTAAGTGACAAAATGCTTTCCTGCAGAGTAGTACCAACTTTACAGGTCTTTAGGAGTGATGGAGGATCACTCTGGCCACTGTTTGAAGGAGCAGTGAAAGCATCCATTGTTCTTTATTGTTTCCTTGTTACAACCTCTCCTTACAGGTGACACGTTGGCACACGCTTTCCTACAAGTGTGGTGGGTAAGGCTACATGGAGGGCTTTGACTGTGTAGTACTCACTGGGACTTCACCCTCACTTGCTCTCCAAAATCTCTTTGAAGACGCTTTTAGGTTTGTGACAGCAGCATGCAGGTGGGAGCCAAGTGGAAGTATACAGGGTCACATCTCAGTGACCCTGTAAAAAACCTGGTTCGGTAAGATGTCAGAAATGGCCATTTCAATCGGGTAAGATTTTAACTGCCCTGGTACGTCATTTAAGCCTATATGTAGATTTTTTTATTGGCAGAGCAATTCATGCTGGAAGTGGGTTTTTTTGGTCGTTTGTTTGCTTTTTCCTTGATGCAATAATATTATGGTACAACCTTTTGTGTGGAAACCAATATTCCAATGAAAGTGTATCCATAGTGTGTGGTCTATTTTTCGCCTGACAACAGCTATATAGGCATTAGTATTTTTATATACATGTTTGCAAATCCATATTAGAAGGTTAAACTACTGTCCCAAAGGCAGGATAGTTATAAGTCCTACAATTTCTATGTGTAGACAATGCCTGAGTGGCAGCAATGCTATTTCATTTCTTAGGTTCAAAGCGGGAGGACTGTTTAAAGCTCTGTTGTATCTTTTGAACAGCATCTCATTTTGTAGCAGTTGAGTTGACCTTGGGAAAGGGTCAACATTCTGTGTTCCCCACCCTGAATTCCACACCAGAAAAGGGTCTGATCCAAACAGCTGACAAAAAAAAGATCCTATCTGAGGTTCCTAGTACCATAAGTTCTCAGTGATCAGGAATCTCTTTGTTTAGAGACCATCTGGGTAGTCCTGTGGGCCTGGCATTAGAAAACAATGGAAATGGAGACTGGTTTATTATAGCCTCCATCTTCTAGACTTGGGAAAGTCTCAGAAAGCAAAAATTCCCAAGCAGGCAATTTCCATCTGGTCACATTCAGACACCGTGCTTGCAGGTGGTGTTGCACTCCAAGGCTTCCTTCAGAGGAGTATAAAAACATAAGAACAACTATACTGGCTCAGACCAAGCATCCATTGAGTGCAGCATCTTATTTCCAACAGGGTCTGTAAGCAGACACCTAGGGAAGAGTAATGACAGGTGAAGCACATGTGATGCTCCCCCTGAGTTACTTCCCAGGCTTTGACTATTTTTAGCTCAGAGCATCTTCTGAATCTCATGTCATTTGTCAGTAACACTCAATGGATTTTTTTTCCAAGTAGTTGGCTAATTGCTTCTTGAGCTCCTGTAAGGCTTTTGCATGCATTACATGCTTTAGCAAGGAGTGTCACAGGTTTACCAACACCTGCATGACCTCCATTTGTTTGTTCCCAGCCTGGCTCCTAAAAGCATCATCTGATGGCCCCTGGCTCTTGTAATGGAAAAGGTAATGAAGAGTAGCTTTATTCACCTGTCAACGGCATTCATGGTTAATATAGACCTCTATTATACCCCCCTACCCTTTCCAGGGACACCAGAGGTACTTCAGCATCGCAGTCTGCCAGGAGCAGGTCTCATTACCATAGCTTGCTGAGCTCAAGAGACATAAACACAAACATCAGCTCATCATGTATTGTCAATTCCACACTGGACAGCCACTTGCACTGTGGGAAGCAAACCTATCCAAATGCCATGATAGTTTTATGCACAGTTGCTATTCACTGTGCCAAGACCACTGTACCATATCTATGTTATCTCGTATATGCGAGTGTATATCCAAGTAGGTCCATGGTTTCCAACAGGTGGATGTGGGTATATTGGAGATCAACACCAGGCTCACTTTTTACAAATTTGGATCAGTCCACAAGGAGGACAGAGACTCTGGACACCTGTGACATATATAGATATAAAATATTTATTTCTTTAAAAATCCATTTCTCTTTTCTCCTATTCTAGAGGAGGGCCCTTGTACAGATGTGTAAATTTTGTGTGCTAGGCTGACGTTAAGTATCTAAATGAATCTATCCATATCTGAATGCTAAACAGCTCACAAATTTTTCCACTTTGAAAAGAAGAGAAAAGCCCAGTAACATCTCTAACACTTCTCAAAAATAAACTACCTTTTTTTTCCTCTCATCTACCTTCCTGTCCATAACCAAGTGCTCATATTTTTAAAGAACAAAAACAAACAGAAAAACCCACATCTACTATGCCCACCATTTTGCTATGGAAATGTGCTTCACAAAAATTAAAACCAAACAACTTTCAAAGCAGCAGCTCTTGACACATCACAACTCATCTTTCCCTTTTTCACCTCCACCCACAAGAGAGATCCTGGCTAACTGCCCAGATGAAGAGAGAGCCATGGCAAAGTGAGGCATCTTGCATCATGCTTTTCAATGGCCAAAACTGGCATGTTACAGGCTGTGAAAAAAAAAAAAAACCAACCCAAAACAAAACCAAAATTTCAAAGTTGAAGGAACTTTCTACAAAGACTTTGGTTCCTCTCTGGGGACCAACAGCAAACACTTGTCTTTAGGGGATGACATTTGTGGCAAGTAAATCTATTGACTCTCTATGCCGTGGTTTGACTTTGGGGGCACTGCTGCTTAAGCCATTTTCTAATGTTGATGACCTGATGCCTTAAATAATAAAAACAAAAAAAAAATCCACAACTTAATCATCCAGTAAAGAAGATTAAGTTCATCAGTAAAAGATTCCCCATGCTCCAGTTTATCTTCTCAGATGATGTGTGTTGCTTTTGGAAGACAGATGCTCTACTTCATTTGTTACATTTGATGGAAATTACAACACCTATTTGTAACCAAGATAGGGGATTGGATACTCTTGCTCTATTACGCTAAATCTCCCACTAGCTGAGTGGGTAAAAACATGTATAAGGCTGAATGACACATCCTTGTGCTTCACAGGTAGATGTCTTTCATCAAAACTTGCGCAGACAGCAGAGGTGAAGAGGGCATGTCCTAGATGTCCCTTCTTGATACACCTTCCCGCAAATGAATCTCCCAAGACATAGAGAGTCCTTTCTCAAACTTTCTTACAAGCCGGAAAACTTCAGAATATCTTTGCAACAGAAATAACTTTTTTTTTTTCCCCAGCAGCTTGTGTAGTTTTTACAATACTTTTGTCTCTGAAGATCCCGAATCAACAGACTGGCTCCTATATTGTTTATTGAGCCCCAAATCCTTCTAGCTGCCCACCAGCCAGCAAGTCTGACCAACGCAGCATAGAGGAAAGGATGGGGAAAATCAGTAAGTATTACAGTTTAAAGATACCAAATCTGTAATGAGGAAAGTGAGGAAAATCACAAGTCCAGGCTTCCTCCCTGAAATCACTTGCCACCAGCTGGCTCTATTTGAAATTCCGTGTTTGATGCCAACTGCCACATTATTATACAAAAAAGAAGCTGATTGAAAGGTTGCTTCCTAGTTTGTGTGAGACAGAACTCAAATTATGTAGAACTCTAGAGGTCAGTGAGTGCTTGATGAATGACAGGACTTTCTGCAGTTTGCTTAAGAAAATTTATTTTAATGGAGATGTGTGCGTGCTCAAGTGAGAAAAAAAAGGTTCACTCCAAATGAAAATAAAAACCAGAAGCTGACTTTTATGAGATTTTTCACCTCTTTTCCCAATCAAAAAAGATGAAAGGAAAAAAGTGGGCAGGAAAAGCCCAAACTTAAAAATATTTATTGATTTAATTTAACTAAAAACATTAAGTGATCTAAATCAGTTGTGAAAAATTTGCCAATATTTCCAAAAAAAGTAAGAATATCTGAATAAAATTTAGCTGCTCTTTTATGAAATAACACTTCCACTTCTTCCAGATGCTAAATGGCTGGCACCAAGACCAGCAGGGTCCTATTGGACTCCCAAGGAGAAATAACATTTAACTGTACATACAGGCTAGTGCAATAAGTAGATCTCTATGGCAATATTGAACCAGCTTGTTTCATAATCTGGCATTTTAAAATACAGATTGTCTATAAATCCTCAGTTTATAGATGGTTCAGTAACAGCGAATGGAAAAGAAGTTACCTCAAGCTGTTTGTAAAAAAGTAAGTTACATGGATCTGTGAAGACTCTCTTAAGGTGTACAAGAGGTGATTTCTCTGTGCACTAAGGCTATTATGAATTAAATTTGTCTTTGGGAACCAGACATAGCTTATGAAGGAAAATGTTGTAATCTTATGTCATTTTCTAGAGAAGGAAAATTGAAACAGCTGATGTTGTCAAGGTATTTTAATCTATTTTGCATATGAGTGAGTCTAATCCAATGGACCTCCTTCAATAAATTTAATATTATTATTCAGTCATTTAAATCATGGTCCTTGCCTGTCTATACTCTACTCTCCCCTCTCCCTCCCTCATGGATGTGATGTTAGCTTTCCTCAGGCTAAGGCACAGGTACAAATGGGAATAAATATTCAGGCAAGAGCCACAGGCATAATGGCCTCAGAGGTGATGTCCTTCAGTAACTGTATCTTCTGATCTCCTGAGCCTGCGGTCACCAAAGTCGTGTTCCTGGCCCACTTGAGAGGGCGTGACCTGAGCCCCTCCACAGTGGGTCACTTTGGACCCAAGGGGGGTTTCTCATCATCCTCTGCCCCATGTGGGTCTGCAACTGCCCTGCCACAGCTTCAGAGCCCACAGGCCACATGTGGTAGGTCAGCAGGTCTGTGGTCACCAGGACACCACGAGGTGGCCTCCTGGGCAAAAAGCAAAGAAGCAGCAGCAAAGGCTGCAAGAGGGGCTGATAAAACAGGAGCATGAATTTCATGCTCACCTTGTGAGGTTTGGCAGGTCTCTGTCCTTGAACCAGGCCAGAACCTTGAATTAATTGTTATAGCTCTCCCAACACTTATTTTGGTATTTACCGAGGCCCAAATTGGATTGCAACACGATGGATGTACACATACCCTGATTCTATAGATACGATAATTAGGAGATAGATCAGGCATGTCCAAGTTTCGTGTTCCAGCAGTGTTTATGCTGAAACGTGCCTATCTATGGAAGGATCTCCTTGGCCTCTTTGCACCAGGTGGAAAGCACAAATCTTTGATCTGAGATCCAGGAGCTGAAGCAGTTTGAGATGCTTGTGCAGTGTGTGTGCTGATGTGGCGTGATGAGGACAGACAGATCCACGTGTCTGACAATTCTATAAAAAAATATGATTATTACCTGGATGCAGGGAGCCACAGCGGGTGAAGTGCCCTGCTGGGCAATGGCGATGGACGGGTGATGAAAAAGGTAGGAATAGCTCCTCGGTCCTTTCAAATAGGCACATGATTTTAAATCAAAGCTGCCACTCTGCCCACTGCTGATCATGCATTGTCCAATGTGCCTGGAGGCATTGGTCAACCCCAGAGCACCAGGTCATACAACTGTCACAGTGCCATCATCAGTGTGGTACTACAGTGCCATCCTTACCTCCAGGGTCCCAGAGAACACAAAAGCTTGGGATTTAGTACCTTGCTGGGGCAATTTGTGCATGTGAGTTCACCTCTCTGTTACAGCTTTCTCACAAAACATAAATGAGAATAGTGGTAAAGCAGCTGAATGTGTACAGAGGAAAAAGACAGCACAGGAGCTAGATATTATCATTGCATAGGAGAAAAGGTTTATTTTGTCACTTAATTTACCACCCTCAGAGACACAAATTCAGAACGCACATAAGCTATAATACAACCAGGTCACATGATTTGAAAGGTGAATGTGTTTACATGGATCTGACAGGTGTTAATGATGGCTTTCAACTGAAAAAGGAATCCTGGAAGAGAAATTGCTCGTTAAACAAGTCTAACAGCATTAATGTTTTCTAACAGCATTACTTTCAGGAGCCAGGTGTTGCAAAATATAAAGTGTCTAGCTTTATTTAGGAGAACATCCTTATGAATGTGAATCTTTTAAGGTCCAATTTTATCGTATCATGTGCTTCAACCCATGTTTCCTATGTATGGTTCATAATGAGATTAGTGGAGTGTAAATCTTCATGCAATTTAAATAACTAGTCTCTTGAGTGCCTGGCATTATAAATATATTGTTCTATATTTCCCTACGGGCACTGATGTTGCATCCCGTAATTGTGAAGTATTTATCTGTGTCATATTACAAGGCATTTGATTTAATTTTAAATGGGAGAGTTTCATCTTTTCTTTGTTTTGACCATCATATAATTTGATTAATTACAATTTGTTGGATTTTTTTTTTCAATTTGCCACAAAAAGACCAAAGTCTTTCATCTAATATTTCAGAAGTAGCCCACAGGGAGTCGCCATTGGCACAGTTCATGGAGCAGCCACTGACCCAGTACAGAGATCACTGTTGTAATGTCAAATTTACCCCATTAATCTTGTCTTTCCAGATTTCGATTTATATAATTTCCCATTCACACAATCTGAATGGTTAATTCCCATATTAATATTCTTATCTGTTTGTTCTGATACCTGGATATTTCCTAAGCTTCCTAACTCTATTGACTCATTCAGTACTGGTCGGTTCTTAATATGGCCAAGCAGAATTCAAAGTAGAAAAAAAACCATACCAAATTCAGACACCCTTTCCTTCCTCAAATGGGGTTTTAATTATGCTGTTGCCTTTACTGATGGATACTAAGAAAAAAAAAAAAAATTCATTGCAATAAATAGAGCTAGAGATCCACATCAGTTGTACCCCTATCACTCTGTGGCATTGAGAGGGAAAGATCTTGCTTTAGTGACTGGAAGTTCATCTCATCCTACCACAGGTGTCTGAAATGGGTCAGAGGAACAGGCAAATTATCTCTTTGTCTCCACTGATATAGCAGGAATTTAGGCAATTAGCCAATGTCATGCAAACATATATTCCAGGCTGTCGCACTTGTGCTTGCAGTGTGTTTGCCTTTGCCTCATATTACTGTGGCAGGTCCGTCACAACTCCAGGGCTAACAATATATCCAGCAGAGGAAGCAGTGCTGTCTGGCTCCCCCTGCGGTGCAAACAGTTACA
The DNA here is from genome assembly GCA_013397275.1 of Burhinus bistriatus. Lineage (NCBI taxonomy): Eukaryota > Metazoa > Chordata > Aves > Charadriiformes > Burhinidae > Burhinus > Burhinus bistriatus. The sequence goes on along the minus strand of VYXH01011397.1, from coordinate 6,800 downwards.
GGATCATGGCATCTGTTGTAATTAGGCCAGTGGCTTAGCACAGGAGGATTTATATCAGCAAAATCTGGAGTAAACTCCAAAAACTTCATCAGCCCCTACCTTTGCTGTGATTATCTTGTCCACCCCAATGCATTTCACAGGAAGTATAGGTTTCCCTTGATAACTTCTGCACCAGGCTCCAACAGTTCGAGGCTCAGTAAGACCAACTTCTTCAAAAAATTAATACCCCTTCTTGGTTCAAAGCTCCCCCCATTGTGAGTTAACTCCTCTACATCCTAGGTAAGAGTCTCCTATAGCTCATTGCCCCACTATTAGACACCGTAATAGTATCACCTTGATTCCCAGTGATTCTGCTGGTGAAAGAAACAGGTGTAAAATTTTTTTCCAGTGTTAATATTGAAGTTACTACAAGTAAACAAGAACTGCAATGGCATTGTCTCACATTATAGAATGTATTTGTTGCTAAGGCGCCACCACAATGAGTTTAACAGTGGTAATGGACCTCGTGATTATCAATCGTGATAATGGCTGGTGAATGATGAAGGGTTTTCTCCCTGTATAGACACTTGCCTAAAACCAGCAAGCTCTAAAACATCACCAGTAAAATTTACTTCGTGATGTTGCTTTTCCAAATGAGGGATCTGTGATTAACCTGCCCTTCCCTGCCTCCTTCTGCCTGCTCTAAGTGCTCATAACTCTCTGGTTCAAAGCCCAAAATGACAGTCTGCCTCTGCCTGCGCTGGAGCCAGAACAGTTGATACAGCCGAGGGAGAGGAGAAGGAAGAAACCTCGCTCTTTGTGTAACTGGATGTCCTGGCAGAGAAGACAGCGTTTCCCTGCCTTGTCATATGGCTGGCTCTGGCGTGGGCCCTTGTCACACGAATTGACACTGAGGTTGTTCCTCATCAGACGATCTGGTGTGGGGCCATGCCACCCAGGATGTGGCCCAGTCAGCTGTCATCCTCCCCCACTTCACATCCATGCATCTGCCCCTGTTGTTTTTTGGTTTTTTTTAAACTTTCTTGTTTTCCCTGTTAGCATGAGTATTTCCATGCCTTTATCCACAGCTGTTGTTACAATTTCTTTTAAAGTAAGAACCAAGTTTCTCAGGTAATTACTGGGCTGGAGGACCTGAGGCTGTATGAAAAATAAATAACCATGGCAACTGATTGACAACAGATCCGTGGCTTCTTTTACCACCCTTAAAGAAATATAACTAAAGCCTTAGAGGTTTTTCTCAGTTTTCTGACTCCTCATCTAAACCAATTGCAAATTCTCTGGAGCAGCGCCACGAAGGCCCTGACCTCTTGAAGCACAGCAAGTTCATTTCCCCTGTGAGAGAAAAGGTACACACACCCGGGAGGACCAGCTGGGGCCGGCACCAGTTGCAAAGGAAGGGGACAGTTTGGGCGGTGAATTTAGAGGGATCTGTGCCCAAATAAGACCAGACAGCCAGGGCTGAGGAGCTTGTCTGCGTGTGACTCCTCCTCGGCTAGAAAAGGCAGATGCTAAGGAGACTTTGCTAATTTCCCCTGCCTGGAAACCTGTAATGAGCTCAGAGCAGAACAGCAGAAGGGCACATCTGTTAGTTTCGCTTAAGCTGGAGAGGGCTGTAAGCCAAGAGAGATATCTAGGGGCTAATTTGCTGGCCTGTCGACAGCACAGGAGAAAGTCTGAGCCCTAGAGAAAGTCTGGTGTGCTCTGTCTGAGAGCAAAGAAAGCTGGCGAGTGTCACTAGGAGCTTAAGGGTGATACAGCTTATGGGACAGGAGGAAGGTTTGTTTCCTTCATTCATGCAAGTGTTCACAAAGAACTCTGGTTGATCATATCATACACATTCAGTGCTGCAAAAGTCTATGTTCGTCCATGGATAGGATGCTCAAAAATATGCTACCTTGGCACATGGCACCAGCTGTGAGGGAAACTGCTGGATGTAAAACCTTCCTGCCCACTGACAGACAGAAATGATCCATTTCTGGACAGTTCCTGTCATGTTGGGACATCTAGAGATGCCCCGGGCACTGCAGGTAATGGAGGTGCTGCAACCTTGTTAGTGTAGTAATTTAACTGGGACAATATCTTCCCTTTCCCAGCAAGGTTAATTAGTTAGTGCATCCAGACTGTATCTGGTACTCTCAGGTAATGTATATACCAGTAAACGTAGTGTCCCCGAAACAGTTCTTTGGCCCTGCTGCCAACTGGCATGGGACAGCCAACAACCTCACTCTTAAGCTCACCCCTCCAAATCAGCCCGATTACACCCAAACCTCCTTTGCAGAGTGGTCCCTGGCCCACATTAACTCCTGAACCACGCCCAGGCTTTGCTCAGGAGCATGCTGGTTGGCACAAACCAAAAGGTGCCACCAAGGACCGCTCTAACAACTGAACAGAGTAGATGACTGCTGGGGATGTTCCCTGACACTGTTTAAATTGCTAGCATAGGCGCAGCCACCGTGGTTGGTCTTTGTAGTGCTAACAGGCGCTGAACTGACATGACCGCTGAGTGTCTGATCCTGAATGGCCCTACTGCTTAGGCGCTACACACAAACAACCACAACCTTAATCTGTCCTACACTACACTGGCTTGGTGATTTCCTGTGTGGAAATTTTATTGTAATATGTGCTTCATTACTCTGCCTTTTAATCCAGAGTAAATGCTGCCATCAGCTTATATTTTCCTCTTCTCTTTCAGCTTTCTGTCCATTCTTATATATGTTTCCACATTAATTTGCCATATTTATATTTCCCATTATTTCATCCTCCAAAGAAGAGGGAGTCGATAATATTTTTCATGTAAAATGTTGATTACTGCTGCATCATCCTCAGATCGAGTTTCTGTGTCTCAGAACAGTAAAGAGGTTTCCAACACTCGTTTGCAAATGATTACCACACTCTTGTTCTCCATCAGTCACCATGGCATAGTAAGACTTGTGGGCCACCTTTCATTTTTTATGGTATCTGATTCAGACCAAAGCTACCAGTTTTGCCTTTGTTAGTCAACCATACTTCATATTTTATGAAAGAAAGATTTGGGGCTTTAAGGGTTCTTTAGTCTTGAGTCAGTGGTCTAAGGTAATTCTTTCTGTCCATCTTTCTGTTCATTCAACCTTTAGGAAAGTAGAGAGCTCCTCTGCGATATTGTCTTTCTGTGGCCTAACCGCACACCAACTGTGCAATGCTTTTGACTTGAAATGTTGCTGCTCTAAATGCAAAGGTTGGACTTTCAAAATGTTGTTGGCCTCATAACATTAACTTGGAAAAGGGTGGAAATTTGCATCCAGACAAAGACACCCAATTCTACGCGTCTGTGAGTCTGCATGTGTGACCTAACTAGCCTGAGACAAAAGGGTGTTGGGACTGGTGGATATGGCACAGCGTCTGTGGGATACTCAGTGGTCTCCTGTAGCATCGGCTGGAAAGCTGGCAGATATGGCATGACATCTCAGATGGCCCTAGCTGCCTGGGATTGAGAAACTGAATTGCACTCATAGTCAATGCAGGCAAAGGAGCCTAAAGAACAATTCATCTCACCCTCCTAAGGAAGTCACTTCATGGCTGATCAGGCGAGTCACCCTCTGGGATCCTTCAGTTGTATCATCTAGAACTATATTGACTATGGAGACCAGGGGAGCACAGGCATCATGCACACCTCCTCCTCCTCAGTCCCACCTACAGAGCCTTGTCACTGGTCCTACTCTGGTCAGATGAAGCTGCACAATGCATAAAGGGCCTGTGTCAATCAGTGTTGTGAATTCTGGCTTATAATCACAACTGATGGTTAAATAGACAAAAGCTTGACAAAATCCACACCATTTATTTTTTTGTTGGAATCACCAAAACTAACCCATCTCACTCCCCTTTCTGTTTCTGATCCTAGCACTCACCATCTTTGCACTTTGTTTTTGCAGGCATTCAGAGCTGGAAGTGAATGCATCCTGCAGATCATGCTCTAGTAGTATGTAACCCCCATGCAATTTCCAATTTCTTCCCAAGTGTGACAGTACAGTCCACTTGGAGAAACACATGATCCTATATTTAATTTTTAAACTTGTTGTTTGTCAAACTACTATTTGGAAAACCAAAATCAGTTATCTGCCTTTTCCTGGAGGCAAAACTATTCCAGGATAGAAACAGGATTAAATTAAATGTAAAGCCTTAATCACTTGTGAATGTTGCACATCAGTAACAGGCTTTCTTAATATGGACTTGAGCCCTCCAATAAACAGATGGCTGCATATCACAGAAGATAATCAAGCCCAAAGTCTAGGAAAACTGTCTCCAGCCAAGACCACAGGGATTTCATAATTAAGCACAAGTTGTGAGTGCGTGTCAGCAGTCTCAACCTGGAAGACAATATTTCCGTGTGGTCAGTGTGAAACACAGTCTTATGAAAGTGAAGAACGAGCTGAATGGGCATTTATTATTTACTCTCTTAGGATCAGCAATGAGTTGTTAAAATGTTAGTTACTGTTTTAAAGTTTTGCCACTTTATAGCTGATTAATAAAATGTATCATTACAAGTACAGTCTCTTTTATATGCTGAGACTGCTACAACAACCCTGCTACTCCCTTTTCACAAGTCACTTGCTTTCTTCATTTCATTTCTGTCCTTATTTCCAAGAATACTGCAGAAAGTCTCTGAGGCAAACTGCTTTTCTGCAGGAGCTGGAGGATAGAGTTGTTCCGTTGCGAGCGCCTGTGAAACAGAAGAAGAGCACTCACTGAAACCGACAAATTCAGAATTCATGCGCAGAGCAACCCTTCAATTAAAAAAAAAACACAAAACCCTTGTTCAACCTCTTCTCAATCATAGTACCTCATTTGACTGATCTTCTTCTAGTCGCTAGCATTGCAAAGCGCAAGTTTTGCATCTTGCTTTAATAACACTACACAGACAGGAAGAAATGCCAAAAGGAGGAAATGCAATGTCCTTAACTTGGTCCGTGCATCAGGAGGACTGGCTTGCCGCTTGTAGAGTGCTCATCCTCTGTCTTTTTCTGTACCTTTTTTGTGTGACGGGTGTAACTCTGCTCAGTAATGTCTTACCTGGAGTTTTACTCTCCTAGTTGAACCCCTCCAAAGGAAACTTCACCAGCTTTGAATTAGGTTCTGTAAACTGTTCCTGTTAAACCCACAAGCTGAATTTGGAAGTCTAAAAGACTAAACCCTCTACAAACTTTAAAGTTACAGGTTTAGACTGCTCCACTATCAATTCATGTATTTCATATAAGGTATCAATTAATCGACAAATTAAATTAGGAACTAACTTCCCTACAACTTCCTTTGCACATTTTTGGTAGTTGGCAAAATGTACTTCTAGGAGGTTTGGCTTTTCTTTCTCTGGAGGACAGTATATCAGAGTGACCCTTAGTCTCCTACTAAGAAAGCAGGTTTTCCTGCTCCATATTCTGGTGACATTCACCAGTTTCTTGGTGGGTGTGCCTTTTGTTTATGCATACAAGTTGACAAAAATGTTTCTTTTTTTAAATCTTCAGCTGGATAACTTATAAACATTTCTCAGAATAGTTACCAGTTATTCCTGGGTTTTTTTCTTTATTTGAAAGGTAAAGTAACTGTTGGGCAACATTTTGAAGCCATCTGCTTCCCAAGTGTCTTGAGAAATCAAATATCTCCGTATTGCACTGTGTTGCATGGCTGCTGTTAATGTAGTCACTATATCACTCCAATGCAGGTAAGGAAAATAATCTTTTCCAACTTTTACAGACTGCTAATTCTTCTGGGGCAATATACTCAATTAATACACAACCCAGTTATCTCATAAAAGGTTAGACAGCAATATATCATACTGTATTCAGTAAAAAAAGGCAGTATTTAATCACTGAGCATCGCTTAGAATATGCATTTATTTTAAAAGTTTGCTGGGTAATAGTGAGAATTCTACTTTTCTTCCACCTCACAGTCCTTTAAAACCATGAATTACAATTTTTCAGTCTGTTCTTTCTTAGATCTGAACTAGTCTTTCTCCACAATACTGTGTGCCCATCTAAAATCCCAGCTACATTCCTACAAGCTGTGTTCAATGATGTTTTGGCTGAGTCCTTGAGGACCACAATCTGAGACGAGCAAGTGACTGTTCCAGGAGCTGGCCGGTGGGAAAGCAAGTGCATGGAAAGGAAAGCCCTGTAATTAGGATTCTGAACTCCAGGCTAGGCTTTGAATATGACATTAAGAAAGACACTTCAACTACCTTAGGCATATCCTCAGCTGGTATAAATTGCTGTAAAGTCACAGCATCAGTGGTGCTATATCAGCTTTATACCAGCTGCTGAGCTACTCTTCTCTCTCTGAACTCCCTTACATAAAGTGATGGCTTGTTTGCATTTACTAGGGCACTGCTTGCTTTCTTTGTCCCCAGGTATGTTTTTTCTATCAAGACTGTAACCTGCTTAAGGGAAGGAATTCCTCTTACTCTGTGTTAGTACAAGACACGGTACAACAGAGACCTGATCTCGCCCGAGGCCTCTAGGCTTTGTAATACTGGTTATTCTTTAATAAAAATTAAAGATTATATGCTTTTCAGAAATCATGGAATCACGGAATTTTTTTTAGAGTTGGAAGGGACCTCTAGAGACCATCTAGTCCAACTCCCCTGCTGACGCAGGAATGCCTAGAGCACATGACTCAGGACTGCATCCAGGTGGGTCTTGAAAATCTCCAGAGAAGGGGACTCCACAACCTCCCTGGGCAGCCTGTTCCAGTGCTCTGTCACCCTCACCGTAAAGAAGTTTTTCCTTATGTTTGAATGGAACTTCCCTCTGTTCCAACTTGTGCCCGCTGCC